>JAQQSU010011699.1:0-12105 GCA_028627135.1 Pseudochirops cupreus
TTTAATCTCTGCGGGGCTCTGCTTCCAGAAGGGAAAGCTCTGTCCCAAATCGCTGGGGTCCTCCCAGCTGCCGTAGCTCTTAGGGAGAGGCTGGGAACTCTTCCTATATACTTCCGGCAGACTGGATAATAAAGACTCCAAGACTGAGGCCCAAGACGGCGATCAGTCCAGGCCGCTCAACGCGAGAGCTCTGGCCCGATAACAATTGCTCAGTCCCCCTGCTGCCTGCAGGCCGCGGGCGGGAAGCTGCAAAGCTGAGGCGGGTGCAAAACCTCTGCCTTTTGCTTTTCTGCTCTGGAGGCCTTCCTGCCGGACTGCTTATCTCCCCCTTTCACAATTCCCATTCACAGCCGCCGCTAATCCGCTCACCTGAAGCTCCTCAGCAACTCCACTCCTCCCATCCAGCTGCCCCCGGGGCACAGCCACGGCTTCAGGGCAGGGTGGTTTTGGTTCACAGTGCTGATATGTTTCCTCGTAGCCAAGCTGACTTTAGTGGGAAGTATCTTTGTGTGCGTTTTGGAGTTCTAGGATTGGTTTAGAGTCCTATTTTATGGGTATTTGGGGGTGGCTATGTGAGAGCTGCGATATGTTGCCGCTGCTACGCCGCCATCTTGGCTCCGCCCCTCTTTCTCTAATATTAATCAAGTAAATATTATGTGCTGGGCACTCTGCTAAGCACTTGGAATACAAAGAAACCAGTCCCTACCCTCAAGAAACTTACATTCGAATGGGGAAAACATAGAAATAATCAGGTACATACAAGATATATACAAAGGTGAATTGGGAATACCACTGGACTTAGAGTCAGGAGACCTAGGTTTTCATTTTGTCTCCAATATTTACTAACCACGTGACCTTGGACCTTACTCCCGTTATCTTAGCTTCAGTATCCTCGCTGGTAAGATGGGGATAATAATGCTGGAATCACTTAGCTCATAGGGTTGTTTTGATATTTTCAAGTACTTAGGGAAGTGCCACAGAAGCACTAACCACAACAATTATAACAACTAGCATTTATATAGTGTTTTAAGGGTTATAAAGTACTTTATATATCTATTTAATTCATATTGTATTTCAAAATGTAATCTTTTTAATGTGAGCTATCTGTGTGACCTTCAGCAAAGTCTTTTAGCTTCCTTGGGTCTCAGTTTCCTTAGTTATAAAATGAAGAGTTTGGACTAGGTTATCTGACGTAAACCCTATGAACCTTCCACCTTCCTAGTGGAGTTTATCACACTAACAACTAGGCTTTTTACTCCCCATCCCTTGTCCCAATCCACTCCTTCCCTTCATCTCCTGCCTCTGGGAGGTGTGTCTATATCCAAAAAGGGGGGCAGAGCAACACCATATGTTAAGGCGAGCTACCTGTTTGAGAGGCTCAGGGAGCAGCTCGGTGGTGCAGTGGATAGAGTGCCAGCTCTGGAGTCAGGAACACTCCTATTCTTGAGTTCAAATCTGGCCTGAGACACTAGTTGTGTGACCCTAGGCAAGTTATGTAACCCTGTTTGCCTCAGTTTCCTCATCTGTAAAATGAGCTGGAGAAGAAAATAGCAAACTACTCTAGTATCTTTGCCAAGAAAAAAAGCTTTAAAGCACTATTTATATCCCAGTTATTATTAAGTATACCAATTATTAAGTGGCCATTTAGCCAATGGGTACTCATTCACGTAAATTATTATACTTATTCAACTCCAATATTCTAAAATATTCAGTAGGTTATAATGATAAACCTTATATTTATATATCATTGCAGTATAAGGAGTTTGGTTTTCCTCCCTTTGGCTCATAATTTATTGCTTGCTTTTATTGCCTTATAGCCAGAAAAACTCATATTTGAACCATTCAGTCCAGATATGAATATATATTCCTTGTGGTAATATGTTGTCACAACCAAGGTTTCTATGTGGCTCTCCTGCTTTTGAAATATTTCTGAAAAACATCTGTTCACTCTTTTTCCCAATATTTTTATGCATCCTCTCAGCTATCTATTCCAGTGTTTTGCAGTTGTTGTTCAATTGTTCACAGTCACGTTTGGCTCTTCATGGCCCTTGTGTGATTTTCTTGACAAAGATACTGCAGTGGTTTGCCACTTCCTTCTCCAGCTCATTTTTACAGATAAAAAAATGGAAGCAAATAGAGTTAAGTGACTTGCCCAGGGTCACACAACTAGTAAGTGTCTGAGGCCAGATTGTAATTCAGGGAGATGTCTTCCTGGATCCAGGTCCTGTGCTCTATCCACTGCACCACCTAAGTACTTTTGTTTTGCAATTACTCTATAGGATTGCCTCAGTCTTTCACTTTGCATTGGCTGTGGAGTTCTGACAGGTGTGTGTGTGTGTGTGTGTGTGTGTGTGTGTGTGTGTGTGTGTGTGTGTGTGTGGTTTAAGTATCTGCTTTCTTTTGGACTGAGATGCACTAGTTACAATCTGAGCAATGTTATTCTCTTGGCATATACTCAGTTTGGTGCCAGAGATTTTCACAGAAGGAGGTCTCTTTGTTTCATACTTTGTAGTGCCTTTTATGATTGGTGAACGGTGTAGTCAGGCAGCCAAATCTGCATTGTGTGTTACTCCAGCAGACACTTCTGCCATTCTTTCCCTTCACAATACAGCTGCTCTGAATACTCAGCTTGGTGTGGAAAAGCAGCATTGAATTGAATTATATTAAATCAGATTTAAAGAGCACTTTTGTTTAGAGTTTCTTTTCCCTTTGTGTGTGGTCTTTGCTTTAAAAGACTAGGTAGAATGAGGATAAACACAACAGGCATACTGAGCTGGAGAGGTAGATGCTCAATTCGATGTTTTTTAGAGAATAATTAATGTATTGTGGCAGAGCTGTAAATTCATCCAGCCAGTGACCCTTAGTCTCTAAACTATGCATTCCCCTTGACCCAGTGACTAAACCACTAGCCTCCTATTCCAAAAAGATGGGGCAGCTAGGTGGGGCCATAGTGCACAGAGCCCTGGGCCAGGAGTCAGGAAGACTCGTCTTCTGAGCTCAAATCCAGCCCCAGCTACCCACCAGCTATGTGGCGCTGAGCGAGTAATTCAACCCTGTTTGCCTCTGTAAAATAAGCTGGAGAAAGAAAAACAAGCCACCCCAACATCTTTGCCAAGAAAACTCCAAATGGGATCACAAAGAGCTGGACACAACTTTAAAAAAAAGCAAGGAAAAGGTTCAAAAATATTTATGTTAGCTCCTCCCATAGTGGCAAAGAACTGGAAGCCAAGGGGGAGTCCATCAATGCTGAACACATTATGGTATAGCAAAATAATCAATGCTAGGGTATAGAAATGACAAAAGGGGCAGTCTCAGAGAAACTGGGAAGACCTGCAGGAACTGATGCAGAATGAAGTGAGCAGAATCATGAGAACAGCCCCCACAATAACAAGATTGTAAACACCTATAACTCTGAAAGACTTGAGAGGACTTCTGGAAGATGGTGGAGTAGGAAATTCCAAGCTCTCAAGGTCTTTCTCCACACAAGAGTTAAAATAGTAGCTTAGGGCGAACAAAGTGTGGGTGGAGATAAATAAGAATAGGGGCACGACCAGAAAGAAAAATCGCAGGACAAGGTTTGGTCCCCATGAAGAGTAAGCACCTCCAGACTAGGTTATATCTTAACAAGCGTCAAGTCCTGGGGTTAGTTGGTTTGAAAGGCTGCCTCAGCCCAGCTACAGGAACTTTTACCCCCAGGATAGTGAGGGGAGTAGGGCTTGTGAGCCTGGGAAGATCGAGGGAACCTCTGCTGATAAGGAACACCAGACAGAACTCTGCTGTTAAGAACAGCCAGGGCAAAGAGGAGCCAGCAGATGCCCAGTGAGTGCAGAAGCAGTGGGGCAGAAAGCCCTGGTTGTGGGCACTTACAGGAGGTTGGAGGTTTGGCTTTGATTCCAGGCTAGAAGGGAGAATTGTAGATCTGGGGCAACAGTCACTATCTCCCATACCCCAGGGCTAGAGGTGATTACAATAATTAAGCTATTACCACAAAAAAATGCACAGGTGAAGGAGAAAGATTCCAACCATAGAAAGCTATTATGGGAATAGAGAAGACCTGGGTTCATCTTCAGAGAAGGATACTGAAGCAAGGGGAAAAAAACCCTCTCCTACCCCAAAGAGTGATGTCAAATGGTCAGCTACCCAAAAAGAATCATAGAAGAACTTTAAAAAGACTTTAAAAATCAAATGAGAGAGACTGAGGAAAAACTTTTCTAAAAAATCCAAGAAAAACAAAATTATGAAAAGAAAGTCAACCAATTAGAAAAGGAAATTGAGAATCTTAAGGAAGAAAATGACTCCTTGAAAATTAGAATTGGGAAAAGTGAAGTCAGTGAAATTATAAGAGATCAAGAAATAATTAGCCAAAATATGAATAATAAAAAAAGAAGAGAAAGTAAAATTAGCTTATAAGAAAAACAACAGATTTGAAGAATAGATCAAGAAGAGAAAATATGAAAATAATCACACTAACTGAAAGTTATGATAAAAAAGATACTTGATACAACAATACAAGAAATAATTAAAATTGCTCTGAAGCATGGGGGAAAAATAGAAATAGAAAAATTCCATTGATCACCACTTAAAAGAGATCCTATGAGGAAAACTCATAGGAATATCATAGTCAAATTCCAAAAGCTCCAACTCAAGGAAAAAATATTAAAAGCATCAAGATTAAAACAATTTAAATATGATGGTGCCACAATTAGAATTACACAACACCCAGCAGCAGAGACATTAAAGGACTGCAGGACTTAGAACACACTATATCAAAGAGCTAAAGAACTGGGGCTCTGGCCAAAAATATCATACCCTATAAAGCTAAGTATTATCCTGAATGAAAAAAAAATGGACATTCGATAAACTCTCAGACTTTCAAGACTTTGTTAAAAAAAATCCTGAACTTCATAGAAGATCCAACATATGAGGACCAAGAGAAATATAAGGTACATACCAAAGACTGATTGTAAGGGTTTCATAAGGACAGACTGTAGAGGAGGCAGGAGGGATAGGAAACAACAGAAAAACACAAACATAGGAACAAAGATCAGGAATTTAATATGTTTGGGAAAGTATATGTCTATCTATGTATATGTGTATGTGTGTATCTATAGCTGTAGAGGAACACATCTAAACTTCATGGTAGCCTTCTGGGGGGAGGAGGGGAGAGAGCGGAGAAAAAAGAACAAAGTGAAAAAGTACACAGCAAAGAACAGAAGAAAACTCACAAGGAAGCAAAGAAAAGATGAACAGTTCTCCACACAACGGATATTATTATCCTACAGGCGTTCTCGAAATGGAAATTTGCTGTTTTGAATCCTCTCGTGTTCTGCTATGCACACAATATGCTTCCCCACCTTTCTTTGTATTTAACTTCCAGTATATAAGTTTGATATATTTTTGTTTCTTTTCTCTGTTCTGTATTTGTGTTCTGGCCCTTGAGTCTAAAATAAAATGAAAAAAAATAAAGGTAGAAGGGCAGCTTAAGTGGCACAGTGAATAGAGCACGGGCCCTGGAGTCAGGACTTGAGTTCGAATATGCCCTCAGACACTTGACATTTACTAGCTGTGGGACCTTGGGCAAGTCACTTAACCCTATTTGCCTTGCCTCCCCCCTCCAAAAAAAAAAAGACTTAAAGTACTGATCAACACTATGACTAACCACGATTCCAGAGGAACAATAATAAAACATGCTACCACTTCCTAACAAAGAAGTGACAGATTCAGGGACAAAGATTCTTTAGCAAGTACAGTTTGGGAATTTGGTGTTTTTTTTTTCACTTTATGTATTTGTTACAATAGTATACCACCTCCCCCCGTTTTCTTCTTTTTTCTTTTTTTCAGTAAATAGTTGTTTTTTTTCCAATTGCATATAAGATAGTTTTCAACATTCATTCTTTATAAGATTTTAAGTTTCAAATATTTTCTCCCTCCCTCCCTCTGATCTCTCCCTCCCCAAGACAGCAAGAAATCTGATATAGGTTATACATGTGCAATCATGTAAACATAGTTCCACAGTCATGTTGTGAAAGAAGAAACAGAACAAAGGGAAAAACCACAAAAAAAAAAAAAAGGGAAAATAGTATGCTTTGATCCGCGTTAAGAATCCACCACTCTTTCTTTGGATGTGGATAGCATTTTCCATCATGAGTCTCCTGGAACTGTTTTGAATAATTGTATTGCTGGGAAGAACTAAGTCAGTTATAGTTTATCATCATATAATGTTGCTGTTACTGTGTACAATGCTTTCCTGGCTCCGCTCACTCCGTTCAGCATCAGTTCATGTAAGTCTCTCCAGGTTTCTCTGAAATCTGCCTGCTCATCACTCTTATAGCACAAACTAGTATTCCATTACACTCATTTATCACATCTCATTATCCATTCCCCAATTGATGGGCATTTCCTCAGTCCCTAATTTTTGCCATCACAAAAAGAGCTGCTATAAACCTTTCTGTAATGCAGGTCCTTTCCCCTTCCCATAATATCTTTGGGATACAGACCCAGTAGTGGTACTGCTAGATCAAAAGGCGTGCACAGTTTGCCCTTTGGGTATAGTTCCAAATTACTCTCCAGAATGATTGGATCAGTTCACAACCCTACGAACAATGCATCGGTGTCCAATTTTCCCACATCCCCAACATTTATCATTTTCCTTTTCTGTCATATTAACCAATTAATAGGTGTGAGGTGGTACCTCAGAGTTGTTTTAATTTGCATTTCTCTAATTAGTAGGGATTTAGAGCATTTTTTTCACATATGACTATAGATAGCTTCAATTTCTTTATCGGAAAACTGCCTGTTCATATCCTTTGACCATTTATCAATTGGGGAATGACTTGTATTTTTATAAATTTGACTCAGTTTTCTATATATTTGAGAAATGAGATTTTTATCAGAGATACTTGTAAAATTTCCCCCCAGTTTGCTGCTTTCCCTATAATTTTGGTTGCATTGGTTTTGTTTGTGCAACACTTTTATCATTTAGTGTAATCAAAATTATCTATTTTGTATTTCATAATGTACACTATCTCTTGTTTGGTCATAAATTCTTCCCTTTTCTATCAATCTGACAGGTAATATTTCTTGCTCTCCTAATTTGCTTATGGTATCACTCTTTATGTCTAAATCATGTACCCTTTGTGACCTTATCTTGGTAAATGGTGTAAGATGTTGATCTATGCCTACTTTTTGCCACACTATTTTCCAGTTTTCCCAGCAGTTTTTGTCAAATAGTGAGTTCTTATCCCAGAAGTTTGAGTCTTTCAGTTTATCAAATAGTAGATTACAATAATCATTTACTACTGTTTCTTGTGTACCTAATCTATTCCACTGATCCACCACTCTATTTCTTAGTCAGTACCAAATAGTTTTCATGGTTGCTGCTTTATAATACAATTTTAGATCTGTTATGGCTGCACCACCTTGCTTTGCTTTTTTCCCCCCATTTTCTTGATCATTTGTTTTTCCAGATGAATTTAGTTAATATTTTTTCTCATTCTATAAAATAAGTTTTTGGTAGTTTGTTATGATACTGAATAAGTAAATTAATTTGGGTAGAATTGTCATTTTCTTATACTAGTTCTGCCTACTCATGAACAATTAATATTTTCTAACTGTTTAGATCTGACTTTATGTGTATGAAAAGTGTTTTGTAATTGTGTTCATATGGTTCCTGGGTTTGTCATGGCAAGTAGACTCCCAAGTATTTTATAGTTATTTTAATTGGAATTTTCTCTTTCTGTTTGTTCTTGCCTCTGAATTTTGTTGTTAATATACAGGAATGCTGATGATTTATATGGGTTTATTTTATATCCTTCAGCTTTGCTAAAGTTGTTAATTATTTCAAGTAGTTTCTTAGTTGATCACCATATCACATTCAAAGAGTAAAAGTTTTGTTTCCTCTTTGCCTAGGCTGATTCCTTTAATTTCTTTTTTCTTCTCTTATTACTAAAGTTAACATTTAGAAATGTACCATATTGAACAATAGTGGTGATAATGGGCATCCTTGGTTCACCCCTTGTCTTGTTGGGAAGGCTTTTAGCTTATCCCCATTACAAATAATGTTTGCTGGTGGTTTTAGATAGATACTACTTATTAGTTTAAGTAAAGCTCCATTTATTCCTATACTCTCAAGTGTTTTTAATAGGAATGGGTGCTGCACTTTGTCAAAAACTTTTTTTGCATCTATTGAGATAATCATGATTTCTATTGGTTTTGTTATTGATATGGCCAAATATGCTAATAGTTTTCTTAATATTGAACCAAACCTACATTCCTAGTATAAATCCCACCTGGTCATAGTGTATTATCCTCATATTAAATTGCTGTTATCTCTTTGCTAATAGTTTATTTAAAATTTTTGCATCAATATTCATTAGAGAAGTTGCTTTTTTGGCTCTTCCTGGCTTAGGTATGAGCACCACATTTACATCATGAAAGGAATTTGGTAGAACTTCTTCACTTATTTTTTGAAATGGTTTATGTAGTATTGGAATTATTTGTTCTTTAAATGTTTGATAGAATTCACTTGTAAATCCATCTGACCCCAGAAATTTTTTTTCTTCCAAAAGTTCATTGATGACTTGTTCATTTTCTTTTTCTAAAAGAGGATTATTTAAATATTTTATTTCCTCTCCTGTTAATCTGGACAATTTGTATTTTTTTGTGTATATTCATCCATCTCCCTTAGTAGATTTATTTGCATACAGTTGGGCAAAATAGTTCCTAACTATTGCTTTAATTTCTTCTTCATTGGTGGTGAAGTCATTCTTTTCATTTTTGATACCGGTAATTTGATTTTCTTCTTTCTTTTTTAAAATAAGACTAACCAAAAGTTTATTTCTTTAATTGGCTTTTTCAGAAAACCAGGTCTTAGTTTTATTCATTAATTCAATAGCTTTCTTATCTTCAATTTTATTAATTTATCCTTTGATTTTCAGCATTTCTAATTTGGTTTTTAATTGGAACTTTTTAATCAGTTCTTTTTCTAGCTTTTTAAATTCCATGCCCAGTTAACTGATCTGCTCTTTCTCTACTTTCTTCATGTAAGCATTTAGAGATAGAAAATTTCCCCAAAGTATTGCTTTGGTTGCATCTCATAAATTTTTGGCATGTTGTCTTATTATTTTGTAATTCTCTTTGATAAAATTGTTAATTGTTTCTATGATTTATTATTTGACCCACTCATTATTTAGGATTAGATGATTTAGTTTCCAGTTAATTTTTAATCTATATTCCCATGGTCATTTATTAGATGTAATTTTTATTGCATCATGATATGAAAAAGAAGCATTTATTATTTCTGCTTTTCTGCATTGGATTGTGAGGTTTTTATGCCCTTATACATGATTAGTTTTTGTGTAAGTGCCATGTACTTCTGAGAAAAAGGTGTATTCCTTTTTATCCCCATTCAGTTTTTTCCAGAGGTCTATCATATCTAACTTTTTAAAAATTCTATTCACCCCCTTGACTTTTTTCTTGTTTATTTTATGATTAGATTCATCTATTTCTGAGAGGAGGACACTGAGGTTCCCCTCTTATATAGTTTTGCTGTCTATTTCTTCTTGTAATTTACATAACTTCTCTAAGAATTTGGATGCTATACCATTTGGTGCATATATATTTAGTATCGATATTATTTCATTGTCTATGGTACCTTTTAGCAAGATGTAGTTTCCTTTCTTGTCTCTTTTAATTAGATCTAGCTTTGCTTTTCCTTTATCTGAGATTAAGATTGCTATGATAATATATATTAATATAATAATAATATATTCTGCTCCAGTCTATTACCTTTACTCTGTGTGTGTCTCTCTGCTTCAGATGTGTTTCTCATAAACAACATATTATAAGATCCTGGTTTTTAATCTATTACTTTTGTTTTATGGAAGTGTTCATCCCATTTACATTTTGCAGTTGTGATTACTACCTATGTATTTCCCTCCATCCTATTTCCCATCCTTTTACACTTTTCTCTCTCCTCTCACCCTGTTCCTCCTCACCAGTGTTTTGCTTCTGACCATCACCTCTCCCAATTTGACCTCCCTTCTATCCGCCTCCCTCCCTTCTATTTTCCTCCCTCCCTTTTCTTTCCCCTTTCACCTCCTACTTCTATCCTCCTATCAGCCCCTCCCTTTTCTTTCCCTTTCTCCTCCTACTTCCCTAAAGGGGAAGATAGATTTCTCTACCCAACTGAGTGTATAAGTCATTCCCTCTTTGAGCCAAATCTGATGAGAATAAGGTTCAAACAATGCTCACCACTCCCTTCTTTCCCTCTACTCTAATAGGTCTTTCATGCCTCTTCATGTGATATGATTTACCCCATTATGCCTCCCCCTTCTCTATTCTCCCAGAACAATCCTTTTTTTCACCACTTAATAAATTTTTTTTACCATCACATCAAAGTCAGCTTATACTCATACTCTCTAAGTACACTGCCATAATAAAGAAACAGTTCTTAAGAGTCACAAGTATCATCCTTGTAGGGATGTAAACAGTTAACCTTATTGAATACTATGCTTTTTTTTTCTTTCCTGTTTACCTTTTTATTCTTCTCTTGAGTCTTATATTTGAAGATCAAATTTACTTTTCAACTGTGGTCTTTTTATCAGTAAAGTTTGAAAGCCCCCTATTTCAGTGAATGTTCATCTTTTGCCATGAAAGATTATGCTCAGTTTTTCTGGGTAGTTGATTCTTGGTTGTAATCCAAGCTCTTATGCCTTCTGGAAAATCATATTCCAAGCCCTCCAGTCCTATAATGTAGAAACTGCTAAATCTTGTGTAATCCTGACTGTGTCTTCTTGATATTTGAAATATTTCTTTTTGGATGCTTTTAGTATTTTTTTCCTTAATCTGATGATTCTGGGATTTGGCTACCATATTACTTGAAGTTTTCATTTTAGGATCTCTCTCAAGAGGTGATGGGTAGATTCTTTCAATGAATATTTTACCCTCTGGTTCTAGGATATCAGGGCAGTTTTCTTTGATAATGCCTTGAAACATGCAGTCCAGGCCCTTTTTTTTTTTTGCTCATGGCTTTGAGGTAGTCTAATAATTCTTAAATTGTCTCTCCTACATTTCTTTTTTTTCCTTTTTTAAAAAAAATCATGCTTTATTGCTACAAAGGAATAGCTCTGTACTGTAGCCTTGGTTTCTTAGGGTTCAGTGTGTGAATATGAGGAATGGGTGCACATTTGCTGGTTTGGAGGAAGGATGTATTTGGAAAATTGATTGGAGAGCCCATTCACATTTTCTTCACGGGCTGGCCAGTTGGTGTGAAGGAAGCATGGCAAGCCTGTGCCAGGCCTCCAATTAGATTAAGGAATTCTTGAAAGTCTAACTGCACATCACAGTTGAGGTCCAGTTTCTTCATCATTTGGTCCAGAACACCCGGGTCTTTCTGGTTCTGTGTGAAGGAAGCCAGCTCTTTGTTCATGAAGATGAGGAACTCAATCTTGGAAAGGGTGTTTGGGTTGTTAGTTATCTTCTGGCCAAAATACCTCTTGAAAACAGCTATCAAGGACTCAATGCATTTCTCTGTTTCAGTGGGAGTGACGTTTTTGGCCATTGTGGAGGGAAGAGGAGGATCTGGAAGTGGAGCCTCTCTAGAAAGTAGTGTTGGAGAGCAAGCAAATGGGACGAGCAGTGGATTTGTCTCTCCTACATTTCTTTTCCTGGTCAGTTAATTTTTCCAATGAGATTTTTTAACATTTTCTTCTATCTTTTCATTCTTTTGATTTTGTTTGATAGATTCTTGATGTCTCATGGAGTCATTAGCTTCTACTTGCTGATTCTGATTTTTAAGGAATTATTTCCTTCACTTAGCTTTTGTACCTCCTTTTCCATTTGACCAATTCTACTTTTAAAGGAGTTGTCATTCTTTATGGGGGGGCGGAGCCAAGATGGTGGCATAGCAGCAGCAACATACCGCAGCTCTCACATAGCCACCCCAAAATACCCATAAAATAGGACTCTAAACCAATCCTAGAACTCCAAAACGCTCACAAACATACTTCCCACTAAAGTCAGCTCGGCTACGAGGAACCATATCAGCACTGTGAACCGAAACCAGCCTGGCCTGAAGCCACTGCTGAGCCCCAGGGGCGGCCGGAC
>JAQQSU010000117.1:0-54754 GCA_028627135.1 Pseudochirops cupreus
CTCCAGAATTGATGTATTGTGGGATTTGTGGGCTTGTCATGGGAAATCACTGGGAAACAACTGCTTGTAATCCACCTACTGTCTGCCCCTCCCCACTGTGATTTATGTATATAATCTCTGTCTTCACTTCAGCAAGGTGGAATTCTGATCAGGAGAATTCCCAATTTGCAAATCTGTTCCTCATAATGAAACTAGTTTATTAAACAGCCTTCTGATTATTGACACTTTGATCTGGCCTACTATTTTATCATTCTCTGGTTAGAGACTGGCTCAATAAAATCCTATTAACAAAGGTGTTAAAGTAGAAGTATTCCATGTAAGCTACTTTGTAGGATTTAGGTTAGGAAAGATAAATTAATAACAATAGCTGGATAGAAGAGTAGCATTTTTGTTTGCTTCATTTGTGGTTTATTTTAGACATTGTAGAAACATCAGTGTATTTGTAAGAAACAGAGAGGAGTAAACAAAGAGATATTAAAGATAAAAAATGAGATGAAGGTTGGGATGAGCTCTTTCCAAAGAATAAAGAGACTGGGATTGAGTTTAAGAGACTTTCTTTGTTAAGATTTGATTTTGCTTGAACCATGAAATAAAGGGAAGATGGGGGGGGTGCTTTTGAGGTGTAGAATAGAGAAGGAAATGCTTCAATCAGTTAACAAGGCTTTATTAAGCATCAACTATATTCCAGCTCTGTGCTAAGTGTTGGGGATACAAAAAGAGGCACAATATAATCCCTGTGCTCAAGTAGTTTACAATCTGGTGGGAGACACAACACAGAAATATATATGTAGGAAGATATAGGAAGGATAAATAGGAAATAATATTAGAGAGGCACTGGCATTAAGAGGGATTGTTATAGAAGACTTCCTATAGAAAGTGAGATTTTAGTTGGCCTTTAAAGGGAGCCAAAGAAATCAGTGTATGTAGGTGAAAAAGAGAATATTCCAGGCATGGGGAGCAGCCAGAGAAAATGTCTAGAGGCAATGGATGGAGAATGTTTTCCATGGGATAGTCAGGAGACCAGTATCATCAGACTAAAAAAAATACATATTGGTGAATAAGGTGAAACGAGACTGGAAAGCTAGAAAGGGCTAGGTTATTAAGGTTTTTGAATGCCAAACAAAGCAATTTCCATTTGATCCTAGAAGCAACAGGAAAACATTGAGGTTGTGTGTGTGTGTATGTGTGCGTGTGTGTGTGTGTGTGTGTGTGTGTGTGTGTGTGTGTGTGTGTGTGCATGTAGAGGGGAACGGTTCACTAGAGTCATACCAGTGCTTTAGGAAAATCACTTTAGCAGCTGAATGAAAGATGGATTAGAGAGAGATTGGAGGCAGGCAGACCTACCAGGAGGTTATTGCAGTAAAACAGGTATGAAGTGGTGAGGGCTTGCAGCAGCATTGTGATAGTGTAAAAGGAGAGAAGAAAGTGTATAAGAGAGATGATTAACTGGTGAATTCAACATGCGTTGGCAACAGACTGGATATGGGGCAGGGTGAGAGACAGTGAAGAATTCACATTGTGAGGAATCCTAGGTTGTAGTTCATGAGGAACCTGTAGGATGGTATTGTCCTTTACACTAGTAAGGAATATACAGGGGTAGGAAGTAGGCTATAGGGAGAATGATAATGAATTACATTTTGGATATATTGAGTTTAAGATTTCTATTGGACATACAGATATAGATGACTGAAAGATAGTTGGAGATAAGATATTGGAGGTCAGCAGGGAGTTTGGGACAGGATAGGTAGATTTGAGAATCATCAGCATAGAGGATAATTAAATTCATGGCCTCTGCTGATGTCACAAAGAGAAGTAGTATAGAGGGGAGAAGAGATGAAGGCCCCAAACAGAACTGTGACGAACATCTATAGTTAGAAGGTGTGATATGTAAGAGAATCAACTAAAGTAAACAAAGTCTGCTTTAATTCAATCAAATAGGGAGGAGAACCAACATAGCAGTGTCCTCAAAATTTAGAAAGAACAGAGTATCAAGGAGATTAGTGACTATGTCAAAGTTTTCAGATTGGTCACAAAGAATATTGAGAAAAGGTTATTATATTTGGCAACTAAGAGATCATTAGTAATTTTGGAGAAAGTACTTTTATAAAAATGCTAAGCTTGGAAGCTGGAATGTAAGGGCTTAAGAAGAATGAGAAGTGAGAAAGTGGAGACACATATTGTAGATGGCCTTTTTGAGTTCAGCTGCATAGGGCAGAAGAGATATAGGATGAAAGGTAGCATCAATGGAAGGATCAAGTGAGTTTTTTTTTCAGGCTGGAGGAGATAAAGGTATGTTATAGTCAGGAGAAAATGAACCAGTATATAGGGAATTATTGGGATGACAAAGTGTGTAATGTATTGGAGGAGATTGGATGGAGCAGTATCTCATGAACAAGTAGAGAGATTAATCTTAATAAGGAAGAATGCCAATTCATCATGTGAATCATGGGTGAAGGAGAAAGTCATAGAAGGCATCTGAGTGATAGGAGATGAAGAAGAGGGTAGAAGAAGGAATACATGGTGAATAGTCTCATTTTTGTATAAAAAATTTTGTATATAAAATATGAGGCAAAGTTCTCAGGTAGGAGACTGAGAGGAGGATTATGAAGAGTTTGAGGAGGAATGTGAAGCTTTAAAAGAGCCATTGTAGAGAATGGGAAATGGAGTTGATAAGGGAAGTATATTATTACTTCCTAGCAGCAGTGAATGCCCAGTTGAGATTGTATAACATGAATTGAATAATTATGTGATTTTCTCCACCTTTGTTCAGCAGCATATATTTAGGTGTGAAGACAGCAAATGGTGAGATTAATCCGAGGCTGAGATTTGGTTGGGCATAATGAACAATACAATAAGAGAGCTGGGGTTCAAGAGAGGACGATATTGTAGAGGTGAATTGGCTCACCAAGGAGTGACGCTGTGGAGAAGATGAGAGAATGATTAGTGTAGGGGAGATGACCTGGGAGACAACTGACTGGTAAAGAGATTAGAGGTCACAGTGTGGACAAAGAGTACAGTTTTGTAAGAGAAGAGTGGGGGAAACATGAAAAGCCAATATATTGTGGGCAGATAAGGGGTTATAGGAATTCTTGAACATAGATGTGGTACATTTATAGGTGACAAGAAGATTAAGGGAATAGTCATCTTTGTGTATATCCATGGTAGATTGGAGGAGTAACTTATGGTAAATAATTATATTGAAATATTGAATGGTTAGGGTCTTTGATGAGAATAAATACATATGGAGATGTCTTGCAGTATGAAGACAGTAGCTGGGAAGGAAAGAAAATTTGTGAGTCAGGTACCAAATTCATTGAACAAGGAAGGGGAATAATCTGTGGCTTGGTAGAAAAGAGCCTTCCAAATTTTGATTATATTATAAATATAAATAGCTTGCACCTCAAAGGAAATTAGGGTAGTGAGTGAAGGGGAGAATCTGGAAGTGACAATAGGGAAGAAGGAGTATTCTAATCCCCTACCTTGACCAGTGGGCATAAATGAATAATGAGTGAAGATGCATGCACTCCTGGAAAGGCTGGCCAGAGAGAGAGGCTATATGAGCTAGAGAAAGCCAGGTTAAAGGAAGAGCTAGTAGATAGAAAATGTGGGAGGGGAAAAAAATATTTAAGGAAAAAGTAAGTTTGTTGCTTTTAGGACAGCCATTACAGGAAGTACAATGGAAGAACAGGGTGGAGGTAAGTTGGTAAGGAAGAGCTTAGGGGGATTAGGAAGAAAAATCAGGTGATAGTAGATGTGAAATTGTAATAGCAATGGAATTTGAAGATCCCCTTGTATTGGCAAGCTAACAGGTACTTAACGCTTAGTTCCAAGTTAATGATTATGTAAAGTATTAAGACCCAGAACTTGGGAATCCCACAGTGGGATGAAATTGCTGACATAACAGGAAGGGGTAGAACAGGGAGGAACTAATACCATACATAATTATATTGGTTATTATATAATTATATATATAAATTATGTAATTATATATGTAAATCTCTCAGCCCAAGCTGAGAGAGGCCAGAATTGTTTGGAGGGAGCTTCTGTAGGCTAGGTGTGCTACTGCTGGAGAGAGAGAGAAGAGAACAGAAAACTGAACTGAGAATTGAGAAGAACCAAGAAACAAGAAGAGTGGAGAACTGAGAGGAGGCATGACTGTAGTGGTGGTACTTTGTCTGTCTGTTATGTTACTTTGTCAGATTTGTCTGTTATTAGAGAATGGTGCTGTTGTTACAGAAGCCCTGGGACCTTGCTGCTGGTTCAGAAATCCTGAAAGATTTTTTTGTTGTATGTTTACAGAAATTCTGGAGGAGGGTCTTGCTGATGATTTCAGAGGCCCTGGGACTGTACCGATGATTTTTGTTGAGTTCTCAGACCTTGTTGGTGGGTCTGGGTTGATTTCACAGGCAGAAAGTGAATTGATGAGGATGCCAACAATGCACATGAATGTTATTGTGGCTTTGTTAAGCTTTGTCTTCCCAGAAATAGAAACTGTGAAGGACTTGAGGTGGACCAGATATTGAACTTCAGTGTGGAATAGGAACTGGACAAGGAACTGCACAAGAGGCTGGGCAAAGAACTGAGAGCTGTCTGCCTTTGAATTCAAGTGACAATGGGATAGATTCAGGCAGGAGCTGGGAACATGGAAGAGGAACTATAGAAGCTGAGAGCCTGCCTTGAGTCAAGATGAAAAACCTCTCCTTGGGTCTGGCTTAGATGGCTTAGATATGGAAGGCTTAGATATGGCTTAGATGAATGGAAGGTATAGTCCATTAGAGTTGAGACTGATAAACTGGGAGGTCTGACTTTTTGCGTGGTCAGCAACACATGTGCTGAAGTTCCCAGATGTTTGTTAAAATTCCTAAGTAATGCAAACTGAGATCATGATTTAGTAAGGGTGGAGAACTCTGACCTTTATATTTAAATGATTGAGTTAAGGACTTACTAATTAAGGATGATTGGAAACTTATCTCTTATTAAGAAGAAAGAAGACTTTCTGATTGAAGAGATTGAGACAATGTGTCCTAGGGGTGGAAAACTTTTGACCTCCATACTTTGTGTCAATTAAGGAGGCCTGCCTCCTTAAGAATGATTGAGTTACTAAATGAATGTACTTTGTTCAAAAATATGTGACCACTTTGGTGAAAACTATTTAGCCACTTTAGTGATAAGTTGTTAAGCTATAACATTGTAAATGCTGTATTTTAATTTCTGTGAACATGTTGTCTTAATTTGTTGCTGAATAAATAGAGAGTTAACTATACTGTGTAATCAGAACCTTGGAAGCTGTTCACAGCAGCAGTCCTCTGGAAAGCCACTCTTTCAGCCTCCAAGGATAGGTATAGCAGGAGCTGGGAGGCCTGAAATCAAAGGGCAAGCTCCTCTTCTTTGCACTACTGATTTTCCACATCCCAGTTAGAATATTGGGCTGGGACCAAGAGGTCCAAGTTGTCTTATGCTTACATTTATGAAAGTGGTTGCTTTGGAGCAGATGAAAGATGCCTAACACAACCCCTTAACAGACCTTCCTTGGGAAATGATCTATAACCAGGAAGAGATGGAAGACACAAGGAACTAGCACAGGGTCTAAGCTATTTTCAACTGAAGAGGCTAGTTATGAAGTAGCAGCAGTAATAAGCAGATTCTCTATGCATATAGAAGACACCTGGCCTGGCCTCTAGAAGCATTTCCTCAGGGCATATGCTATGCCCTGAAGGAGATGGAAGGAACCACAGCATATGGAATCACTTTTCTTGTTATAGCAGGAGCTGAGGTCCTATGCTAAAAGAGATTGTGAGAGGGATTTCATATAGGTTTCATGGGAGAAAAGAAGGTGTGAAACAGATGCTCTGAGCTATGTGCTTTTCTATTAGGGGTTGCTGTGAAGCAATGAAATAAGATTTTATAAATTATGTAAGTCCCTGTTGTCCTAGTCATGTGGCTTCCTTTTCGAGTATTTGGTAACTCTTGAAGCAGCAGAAAAGATGGGTGGTAGGGTAATCCGCCGTAGATTTGGTAAGGTATTAGTTTCAATAAAACTAAAGGGCAAGAAGATAAATGGTTGAGGAGAGTTTACGACTGAAGTGACCCTAACTTCAATAATGGGAAGGATAAAAGTGAAACCAAAGCAAAAGAGATGAATTAGGAGAACCAAAAAGTATGGAATTCTTGGATATCACAGTTAAAATAAAGAACAGATTTGAGATAGAAAAAAATAGTATGGCAGATGGAGAGACAGAAATGTGAGGATTTGCAATTTGTAAAAATTCATTTCAGAATTCTGCGTCATGGCTGTAGAACAGTTATGGGTAACGTTAAGATCAAAAGCCATTTGTAAATATGGCTTAGATGAATGTAAGGTGCAAGTCATTAGAGTTGAGACTGATAAACTGGGAGGCCTGACTTTTTGAGTGGTCAGCAAAACATGTGCTGAAGTTCTCAGATGTTTGTTAAAATCTTCAAGTATGAGTTCAAGTATTGTACTAGAGAGGAAGACTGTGAACCAGGTGCTGAACTTCATGGCAAGTGAATATTGACCTTGCAGCTAATAGATAACAGCTATAGAATTCTTAATAGTGTGATATAAGTAGAAGAAGTGAAATTTAATGAAGGAAACTCTTTCAAGGGATATATCTCAAGAGATGTATGAAAGAAGATGCATCACCATGTGGGGAGAATAGTAAAAATTGGATTGTATTCTGAAGGGAACCCAATTTCCAAAAGCATCAAATAGTGTAAGACAAGCGTGTCAAATACCACAGGCTACCTGAAATGCAATTGAGAAATATTTAAGAAATTAAAGTACAATAAAACATACATAATGTTAATATGTGTTTTTCTAAGTCAATATATGACCACAAGGATCCTTATGTATGATTTAATGACCCCATTTCTATTTGAGTTTGACACCACTGATGCAATGAGTATGAGAATTAAAGGTCTACAATTAGAGGAAATGTTAGTGACCAGGCAGAAGAGTCCAGATTGCAAGCCATCCCTATCTGCTTCCAGTATTCGTTGACAGAATATTCATAGAATATCTAATCAACTAGGTGGAGCTCTTTTCTTAGACATGATTGTATTCACTAAGGATGATCATCTGTTTTCTCTCCTTTCATCATGTGACTTGCCAGTCACCTTCACTTCAAATAAGCCATTTCCTCTATAATATTTTTTGAGTATGGCTCCTCATTGGAAATACACAATACATTTTTTCATTATCACTACCATACATCTCTCTTTTGTTCTTTGTGTTACCCAAGAAATTAGTTCCTTAAAAATTCATCCTTCTAAGAATTGTCTCCACATAGAATCCCCAGGAAAAAATCTGTTGAAATGATGGGTCTTAGCATATAGCATTATCTTGTGTCTATTAAGAATATGAGACAATTTAATAAGGGTAATCTTACCTGATCTGTTTTTGCTGTACAGTTCTAGACTCAATACATGCATAGGTATGTATGTGTGTATGTATGCATGTGCATAATATAGATTGGTACTTAAGTAGAGATACTAATACATGAAATATATATACATACAGGTAATCCAGTCTGATCTTTACGTCTTCTTAAATATTGAGCCCACCTCACAGATATGCATGTTTATATGTTTATCCATACCAGTACAGATACAGATGTATAGCATGTGTGTGTATGTATGTATGTGTTTATGTGTGTATGTGTGTGTAATGGGGGCACTGGTCAAGGAAGGCCCAATCATTAGATTATGCACATAATTTCATAAAAAGCTAAGGGGAATCTATATCCAGCTATGTATGTTTAAGGGGTTAATTTGAAAAATAGGGCTAGTTAATTCTGTTATTTTTCATTAAACAATTTTTACAATGATCTTTTTGGAATAATACTAGATATCATTGAGGAGGCTCTGCAATATGCTCAGGCTTGATGTAATCAACATGACCACAAAGAAATGAGTATCTAGATGACCCAATAGTGTATAAGGGACCTCGTATAAGAAATCTTTCAAATAGTGATATAAATCTTTTGCAACCATCCTTCTTGCTTCCTGCTATAATTAACATAAATAATTAGACATTAATTAAATATAATTATTTCACTAGTCGCATTTAACTAGGAATTTGAAATTATCTTAAGACACTTATGAGGATTAAGCAATGACTAAACAAATTGTAGTGCATGAATATAATGGAATATTATCATAGAGTAAGAAATGATGAGTATAGTAATGCATGGAATGATCTAAGAAAACTGATGTCAAATGAAGTGAGCAGAGCCAAAGGTACAATATACACCATGAGTACAATAATATAAATGGAAACAACAGCCATATACATAAAATTAAAAAGGAATGCTACAAAAGAGTAAAGAATAAGCTTGGCTCATGAGTAGAGAAATGAGAAGGTACTGTAATCCAATGTCTAAGAATAGGTAGGAAGTCCACAAGTGCTACCCATTGTACATATTTTCTGATTTTTCAATTAGTTTATCAGGTATGCTGTTTTTTTTCCCTTATGTTTTTCTTTTCTTTTTTATTTAAAATGCTATTTTTAAATGGAGTGGCTTTCTGGAAGAGCATGGAGAAGGTTACTGGGGGAAACTATGGTGATGCAAAAAAAGAACATTTATAAAATATATTTGCCAAAAAAAATTAAAGCTTATAAAAAAAACTTTATTGTTTCCTTTAAGTATGCATTTGGCTCCAGTCATTTTAAAAATTTTTTAAACTTCAAAACAATAGATACACTAGTATATTTTTTCTTATACTTCTTAATTTCATGCCTACAAAATAAAGTCTTCTGTAGAAAATTTTTTTATAAATACCTTTTCCTTTTAATAGTTTCATCAAAGATGCTTGGAAATCCTATGCTGGTGCATTATTCTCATAAAAAAGCAGGCTTGTTTCATTAGTGATCATTGTTCTATCAATTGTCTTTTGTGAGAATTAATATTCTCCATAATTTTTTCCAGTCTCTTTATATCTTTCTGTCCTTAACATATCTTGGGAAATGATTCTTCATAGCTTTGCATGTTTGGTTAGCATAGATTCCCTTGGTGCACTCTTGATGTGATCTCCCTGAACTACCCACCACCTTATTAAATCTCATTTCTACTTCCTTGTGTAGCACTCTTGGGCAAATGATGTTCTATTTTTTAAGACATCAGTTGCTGTCCTGTCTTTATCCTACCCTTCATATATTCCCATGAGTGAATTCAAATGCATCAGAATAAAAGCTTATTGCTTTAGATAGTTAGTGACTGATTATCCTATTTTTAAAATTTCCAGTAAGAATAAAGACTGCTAAAGTGAAATGGTACATGTACATAATATTTGGAAGATTATTGTTGTTTTCATTTTTAATTTCCATATCAACTTTGAGGGTTGTTTCTTCTGAGAAGCCATTTACTTTACAAAATATTTCTTTAGTCTTTTCTGTCTTGGTGCACCTGCAGCAATTAATTTTCCCCTAGTCTTTAAAGTATGATTGAAGCTTAAATCACTTCATTATTTGTAAATAGTCCTTCAGTTCTTGTGACCCTCACATAGAAATAATCTAACTAGTCCAATATTATTTCCAGCAGTCTTGTAGCAGCTTTTTTATTGAAACAGATGCCAGGATGAAATTTAATCATGTTGCACTCCATGATTTAGATTTGTTACTCAGTTGTTAGTTCTCTGATTGTGTATACATAAAGCAGAATCTTTAAGTACGTACAGAACCCTAGCTGAATATCATGGAAGACAGTAAAAGCACATCAAAGATGATTGAGATGTAGAAAACTGCCTAGATGTTGGTTTTCCACAGATGTACTGAAAATCATTAGTATTAGGTTGTGATGAGCTCAGAAAACATTTCAACTTTTCAAAATATAAACATCATGTGTAATGCTATGCAAATTACAATAATGGTGTATAAAAGTTTTAGCATCATCACAAAATTCCATTTTTAAGTGAAAACATCTGTGGAATGCAGTAATTCATTCTCATCTACTGAATTTAAAGAGGTTGGTTTTTCCTCCCCTTCAGAACATTTACTTTCTTTTTTTTTTTTTTAGAACATTTACTTTAGAATGAACAACTAGCTAGAAAGAAAAGAAAATTAATGATACTCTGCATTCTCCTGCATTATGCATCTCAGAGTAACTACTCTACTACTTATACAACTTTGTATTGTGTTAACTCCAGACTATAAAATTATGTTTCATATCCTACCTAATTGTCTTCTTTTGCTGTCTCCTTGCCACTTGCCTTGAGCCTAAGACATCAATATTCTGCTTCCTTAATTCTTTATACATATAGCTCTAGAAAACTCTATTAAATTATTATAAATAATAAAATTCAAATCTCTAATTGTGTGTGAGCTTCACTCACCTTCCCTGTAACTTTCTAAACCAAAATATTTTTCCTAGTAATCACTGCTAATATAGCTTGCCTATTAGAATGTAAATTCCTTAAGGGCAGAGATTTTCAGACTTTTACATTTGTGTTGTCAGAAGCATCACAATTTTAGTCACCTATTAAGTTTTTAATCATTATAATTAGCCCCATTGATAAATGGTCAAAGGATATGAACAAACAGTTTTCAGAGGAAGAAATTAAAGATATCTATAATCATATGAAAATGCTGTAAATCACTATTAGAGGAATGAAAACTAAAACAATTCTGAAGTACCACTGTATACCTATTAGATTCACGAATATGACGAAACAGGAAAATGATAAATTTTGGAGAAGATTTTGGATAATTTGAACACTGATCCATTTTTGATGGATTTGTGAACTGGTCCAGTCATTCTGGAGAGCAATCTCAAACTATGACTCAAGGGGAACCAGACTGCACATATATTTTGCTCTAACAATATCAATATTAGGTATGTAGTCTAAAGAGATCATTAAAAAAGGGAAATGACCCATATAGCAGCACTTTTTGTGGTGGAAAAGAAATGAAAATTGAGAAGATGTCTGCCAGTCGAAAAATGACTAAATAAGATTTGGTCTATAAATGTAATGGAATGCTCTGCTCACTAAGAAATTATGAGCAGGTAGATATCAGAAAACCTGGAAAATCTTACATGAACTATTGCTGAGTGAAGTGAGCAGAACTGAGAGAGTATCATATACAGCAACAGGAACATTGTATAATTAACTATGATAGACTTAGCTCTTCTCAACAATATAATGTAAGACAATTCCAAAACACTTGTGATGGAAAATGCTATACAAATCCAGAGAAAGAACTGTGAAGTCTGAATGCAGATCAAAGCATATTACTTTAACAGGTTTTTTTGTTTTGTTTTGTTTTTTGGTTTTCTTTCTCCTGCCTTCTCCTTTTTGTTGTAATTCTTCTTTCACACCATGACTAAAGTGGAAATATGTTTAACACGACTGTATATGGATAAAATATATTAGATTGCTTGCTCTCTTGTGGAGGGTGGTAAGGAGAAAAATTTGAAACTCAAAATTTTGCAAAAAATGAATGCTGTAAATTATCTTTACATGTAATCAGAAAAAAATAATATTGGGGAAAAATAAAATAAATGAAAATATTTTCTTTCTCTCAAAAAATCTTTATAATGTTAGATCACCTTAGATTCCTTATGAGATCATCATTTATTCCTAAATCTTGTACTTATGTTGAATTCATCTTTATATACAGTGAGCTAAATTGATCGACAGTTTGCCCTAATTGCATAACATGTCTTTTGTGTCTTTCCTGTTTAACTTTTTATGCGTCTTTTGAGTCTTATATTTGAAGATCAAGTTTTCTGCTGAGCCCTGGTCTTTTCATCTGGAAGGTTTGGAAGTCCCCTATTTCATTGAATTTACATCTCCTTCCCTGAAAGATTATGCTTAATTTTGCTGAGTAGTTGATCCTTGGTTGTAATCGACGCTCCTCTGCCTTACAGTATATCATATTCCAAGCCCTGAAATCTTTTTTTTGGAGGGGCAATTGATGTTAAGTGACTTCCCCAAGGTCACATGGCTAGTGTTAAGTGTCTGAGGTTGGATTTGAACTCAGGTCCTCCTGACTCCAGGGCTGGTGCTCTATTCACTGAGCCACCTTGCTGCCCACCTTCCCCCCCAGCAATCTTTTAATGTAGAAGCTGCAAGGTCATGTGTAATCCTGACTGGGTTGATGATAGTTGAATTGTTTCTTTTTTGATATTTGCAGTATTTTCTCTTTGACCTGATAATTCTTGAATTTGACTATAAATATCCCTTAGAGTTTTAATTTTGGGGTCTCTTTCAGGATGTGATTAGTGAATTCTTTCAGTGACTATTTTACCCTCTGATTCTAGGACCTCAGGGGATTTTTCCTTTATAGTTTCTTGAAAGATGTTGTTCAGACTCTTTTTTTTTCATCATGGCTTTCAGGTAGACCAATAATTGTTAAATTATTTCTCCTTAATCTATTTTCCAGGTCAGTTACTTTTTTCAATTAGGTATTTTACATTTTCTTGTTTTTATCATTCTTTTGATTTTGTTTGACTGATTCTTGAGATCCCATGGATTCATTAGCTTCCACTTACCCAATTCTAATTTTTAAGGAATTGTTTTCTTCAGTTAGTTTTTGTACCTCCTTCTTCCATTTGGCCAGTTCTACTCTTTGAAGACTTCTCTTCAGAGAGTTTTTGTGCCTCCTTTTCTATTGTGGTCAATTCTACTTTTTAATGATTTGTTTTCTTCAGTTTACTTTCCTCCCACTTGCCAATTTTATTTTTTAGGAATTATTTTCATAAGTCAATTTTGGAGCTTCCTTTTCCAAGCTATTGATTCTTTCTTGCATATCTCTCCTTTATTTTTGAATTTTTATTGTACTTTTAAAATCCTTCTTGAGCTTTTCCAGTAAGGCTTTTTGGGCTTTAGGCAAGTTCCTATTCCCCTCTGAGGTTTCTAATGTAAGTATATTGACAATGTTGTCCTCTTTAGAATGTGTAATTTGATTTTTCTTGTTACCATAATAATTCTCTATGGTTAAGTGTCCATTTCTGCTTTTTGATTATTATGTTTGCCTATTTCTTGGCTTTTAAAGTTGAGCTCTCCTGCTAGAACACAGTGGGTACTATCACAAGCTTCTTGTGCTGGGAGCACAGGGCCTTGTCACTAGTTTTGTGTATTCTTGCTGTAGGGGTCAGGCAGCTTACCTGGTGCTGCGCTGGGGTCCTAGTGGTGATACATGGCATGTGTTGAGGCCACCTGGGCTTTTTCTATGTTTCTCCAAGGTGACTGAAGCTCTCAGGGTAGGAAGATAGGAGGTCCCGACTCCTGGACGATGCCTACTCAACTGGGCTAAGCTGAAGCTTTGGGAGGTTTGGCTGTTTTGGGATGCTCACTTGCTTGGTGGTCCACTGAGGCATGTGGAGGTTCCACTGCTGGAGGTCACTTTCCCTCCTGGAGTTGTGCTGATGCGGGGGAGGTTTAGCTGCTTGAGGATGCCTGCCTGCTGGAGCATGTGGTGGTTCTTCAAGATGGAGTCTGCTGGTTTCCCTGTCTATGCTAGAGCATGCATGGGGTCCTGGTCTTGGAGTTTGCCTCCCCTACCACTCTGGGATCAAGATCTCCTGCTGCTTTGCTGAGATGGAGCGTGGCACTGGCTTGCTAGGATGCCTCACCTCCTGTCCTGCTTCCCTTCCAAAAGAGTTAGAGAGACATTTCCTGTTAATCCCACAATCCTCTGGGGCTAAAAGATTGCTGCACCCCCCCATCTTTCTGCTTACTCTACAGTTCCAGGACTTTTCCTGGAATGATTATTTTCTCAGTGTTTTAGAGGTAAATAAAGGAAAGTGAGACCAGCTTAGTACTTACTCTACCATCTTGGCTCCCAGAATTCTCCAAGAGTCATATATGAAGAGATAAGTAAATCACTATCAGTCATAAGACAAAGGAGATGCCTATAAAACATGCCTTTTCTCAGAGAAAGATGAAAAGCAGGAGTGTCCAAAGAAAGTCACATTTTAGTTAGTACTCCTGGTGTTTCATATGGGTAAGAAGGCATGGAGTCAGAAGATAAAAATTCATTCCCTTTTGTATTATTAACATCTCTACCAGACCTACATGAGAGGATTCAATAGGCAAATGCCCACCCCACATCTTAGTTCCATGGTGACCTATGTACTACATGTCTAAGTGCTAGAGAATTATATCCTACTTATGTTATTTTAATCCACTGCCAAACCACTGAGTTCCATGCAAAGTATCAGTTGAAAGTGACAAAATGATGCACTACTTTATCTGGATCTTGGGATTGAGGCTTAATCAAAATTAAAAAAAAACAAATAGAGAATTTTTATTTGGTTCGCTTAACATATCCAAATTAACCACTTTAGAACTGTCTAAAATGTTTAAGTTCTACTTATGACTGAAAACACAAGATTGAGGGGAAACTATGAAATTCATTCCTAAATTAGAGCTTCCTGAAACAACTGAAAAATACTTATGTAATAATAACCAGACAATTTTTTAAAAAGTTTTATTCAGAAAAAGAGACAGGAATTGTATGAAATAACAGGATTTTATTTGGAGACAATTTTTTTTTCAATAAAAAGCAAAGAAAACTTATCTTGAAGAATTCCTGCCTTCATCTCTATTTAACCCATGTTGCAGGGAGATGTTAGCAGCAGGAGTTCAAGCTGTGATCAATGCAGCAGAAGAGGTGGAACTCTATGTGTCTTCCAGGATATCAGCTGTGTCAAAAATGCCAAGAGAAATGAAAATTCTCAAATGAATGTGGTGTTTATGGCTCGTGTAATCAGCATTAGGCAAAGACTACCTCAAAAAAGTTCAATTATTAAAATTAATTCCTGAATATAACTCTTCTGATTCCAAGTCTGGTACTTTTTAAATGCTTTCACCAAAAAAAAAATGTAATCATACTTTTACTTTATTTTCATAGCAGATGATATCTAGCAATATTTTCTATATATCCAGGATTTTGACAACCCACAATCATAACAGCTGGCACTTCTAAAGCCATCATCATCCAGAAATTTATATATGACTAGTTCC
Source organism: Pseudochirops cupreus (assembly GCA_028627135.1). Lineage (NCBI taxonomy): Eukaryota > Metazoa > Chordata > Mammalia > Diprotodontia > Pseudocheiridae > Pseudochirops > Pseudochirops cupreus. The sequence continues at coordinate 14,986 of JAQQSU010000117.1, forward strand.
AGTCACTGCAATTTTAGTCTCCACTTCCTGGGGAAAATAGATTGGTCAATTTCTTCAACAATGAATCAAGATAGGCTGCTGCTCTCTGAGAATGTTGTCAAAAATATGTTTTCTTAATGTACAATGTAGTAATGAAGATTTCCAAATCAGAAAGTGCACTGGTCTTAGAGTAACAAGACCTGTATTTGGACTTTTCCTTCAGTTATTTACTAGCCATGTGAGTCTCTAGAAATCACTTTGTTTTCTGTCTCAATTTTCTGACATTAAATGAGCTAATAACATTTTTTCTCTTTTTTTCAGGTTTCTTTTTTAAAATAAAATAATTAATTTATTGTTTACATCATTCATTTCCACAAGATTTTGAGTTACAAATTTTCTCCCTATATTTCCCCTACCTACCACCTCAAAACAGCCATCTCACTGTATAACCCCTCCCCCAATTTGCTGTCTCCTATGTCCTCCCCTATTGCCCCTCTGACTTTCTGGTAGGGCAGGATGGATCTCCTTACCCTAATGGCTGTATATCATAATTCCCAGTTGTATGTAGTTGATAATAATAATAATGTTATGTATATATGTATATATATATTTATATATATAAATATATATATTATATTATATATTATATATATTATATGTATAAATTATCATATATATATTATATTATATATATATAAACACACCCACACACACACATACATATTTTTAACATTTGATTATAGAAATCTAAATTCTAGATTCTTTCCCTTCCTCCCTAGTCAGCCAGCCCTGCCCTCCAGAAGGAAAAGCATTTCAATGCAGGCTGTATATGTATAATTAGGCAGAACATCTACACAGTGGACATATTGTGAGAGACTGATTATATGTCCTTCCTTCCCATCCTGCCCCGCCCCCCGATCTATTCTTTACTCTATCCCTGTCCCTTTACAGAAGTGTGTGCTTAAAGCAACCTTCCCCCACACCTTGCCCTACCCTCCATCATCTCACCTCTCATCCCCATCCTCCTTACTCTCCTGTGAGGCAAGATACCCAGTTTAGAGTTTATGTCATTCATTCCCTAAGACAAATTCAATGAGATTAAGGTTGACCCTTTCCCTTTTGCCTTCCTGTTCTTCCCCTCCATGGTAACAATTATCCCTTACCTCTTCTATATGAGATGATCAGCCCCATTCTGTTTCTCCCTGTGTGCTCTCATTCTAATCCTCTCCCATCTCAGAGTTTCACCTTTTAAAGTATCATCCCTTAATATTCAATTGATCCTGTGCCACTATGTACACATATATACACATACTCAGATATGTTTTCATATACATATAAAGACCCTCCTATATAGACATATTTGTATGTATACATATATATCCATTTGTATTCCCTTCATCTATTCTCATACTGAGAAAAATTTCATAAGTTACAATTACCATTTTTACATGTTGGCATGTAAATAGTTCAAATTTGATAAGTCCCTCATTATTTATTTTCCATGTTTACCTTCGCATGCTTCTTGTATTTGAGTGTCAAATTTTCTTTTCAGTTCTGGTTTTTTTTGAGCAAGAATGTTTGAAAGTCCTCCATCTCACTGAATGACCATATTTTCCCCTGAAAAACTATACTCAGTTTTGCTGGGTAGGTGATTCTTGGTTTTAATCCTAGCTCCCTTGATCTCTGGAATATCATATCCCAGGCCCTTCAGTCCCTTAATGTAGAAGTTGCTGCATCCTGGGTTACCCTGATTGTGTTTCCACAGTATTCAAATTGTTTCTTCTTGGCAGCTTGTAATATTTTCTCCTTGATCTGGCTACTCCAGAACCTGGTTATAACATTCCTAGGAGTTTTCTTTTTGGGATCTCTTTCAACAGGTGATTGGTGAATTCTTTCAAGTTCTATTTTGCCCTCTGGTTCTAAAATATCAGGGCAATTTTCCTTGAGAATTTCTTGAAGAATGCTTTCTAAATTCTCTCTACGTGGCTTTCAGGTAGTCCAATAATTTTTAAATTGTCTCTCCTGGATCTATTTTCCAGGTCAGTGGTTTTTTCAAGGAGATATTTCACATTGTCTTGTATTTTTTTTATTTGTTTGGATCTGTTTAATAGTATCATGATTTATCATATAGTCATTTGCTTCCATTTGCTCCACTCTAGTTCTGAAGGAATTATTCTCTTCAGAAAGCTTTTGAGGTTCTTTTTCAATCTGGCAAATTTGACTTTTTAAGGCATTTGTCTCCTCATTGGCTTTTTGGGCTTTTTTCTGCCATTTGTGATAATCTCTTTTTTAAGGTGTTATTTTCTTCAGTCAGGTGGTTGAGTCTCTTTTCATGATTATCTTGCATCATTCTCATTTCTCTTCCCAGTTTTTCCTCCACTTCTCTTATTTGGTTTTCAAAATCCTTCTTAAGCTTCTCTATGGTTTGTAGGAAGTCTACATGTTTCTTAGAAGCTTTTGGTGTAGGAGTTGTGACTGTGTTGTCTTCCTCCCATTCCATAGTTTGATCCTTTTTGTCTCCAAAAAGGAATCTAAAGTTTTATTGCTGTTCTTCCTTTGCTTCCTTTGGTTGTTTATGTTGCCAGTCAACTACCTGACTTTTTAGCTCTGTGAAACTCTGCTTCCAGAGGGGAATGCTCTGTCCCAAATCTCTGGGATTTTCACAGATTCCAGAGCTATTAGGAGGCCACTGCAGCTTCCTCCAGCTTTGACTCAGTGAAAACATAGCCCAGGACCCCCACCCAAAACTCCCTGGTCCAGATCCAGGGAGCTCAATGCAAGAGCAATTAGCCTGTGAATGATCGTTTGGCCCCCCTGCAATCTGCAAGCCTGAAGCTTTTGAAGCAGTCATGTGGAATAGGCATGCCCGGCCATGGCATCTGCCACTTCCTTGCCTTGGAGGCAGTTCATCTGGACTGCTTTTCTCCCCTAAATTTAGCTGAATTCCTCTGACCTTTCACCTTGTCCCTATTTCTTATGTGTTGATACTTCTGGAAACTTCCACAGCTGCCAATGATCCATTCTCTCGAGTGCTCCAGCCACAGCTCAACCTGGCATCCCCAGGGACCCCAGCTGGGCTGGCCTTGGCTCCCAGCATGCTTCCATGAGCCCTTCCTGTGATCTGCTTTGAGTGGGAGATGTGTTTTTTTCTGTTATTTTGTGAGTTCTGGAGCCCTAAAATTTGTTTAGAGTCACATTTTATGGGTATTTGGGGTGGCTATGTGGAGCTGTGGAGTTTTTCTGCTTCTACATAGCCATCTTGGCTCTGCCCCTGTCATTGAGCTAATAACATTTAAACAGTTATGCTACCTTCCTAACAGTTCCATCATGAATGAAGTTATTTGCAAATTTGTAAATGTTACATAAACATAAGGGATGATTATCTATAAGGCCGAGACCTCAGAATTTCTGAACTGCTTTAAATCATGGAATTTCTCATGGAGTTTGGATAAAAAAATGCTCCTGAAAAGTATTTTGCTTTTTTCAAGAAAATATTTTTAAATCTTATCAAGCTCCATACCTGAAATAACTAGATTTTAGAGAAAAGTTCCAATATGTTTTATCTTTTGTCCATTTCTTATATGTTTAAACATGAACTTTAAATTATAAAGATAACCTTTTATTCTAACTTATAATTAATATATGGCAGACATATAACATTTTAAGTTAAGTCAAATATTAAGCAAATTTTCAGGGGTTATTAAAATGACAAACCAAAAAATTCCAACATCTCTTGAAATAAAACAACATAAATTAAAGTTAACACAGTTATTAATTTGTTTTCTATAATCATATTCATTTATATATTCTCTTCTGCTTATTAGGGGGCTGAATGTGGTCACATGGAGCCTGTGGTGGGAGGCTTGTTTTTCCAGAATGCCCACACCTTATTGCTTTGTGATTGGGCAGTGGGTCAAGAGGGCTGTGACATTCTCCAATCTAGGAGAAGGCTAGACATGCACTGATGTGAGTTTTTGCTTTGGGGTTCACTTTGAGAAGAGTTGTGTGATTTGGGCAGATGATACTCTGGGAAGCCTTTGAACCCCCCGGCTTTGAAAAACCCAGATGTTGGTGCTTCCCTCTCTGGTAACTGATTAGGTATGGATGTAATGGTCAGATGGTTGGAAGCCTGTCTGCTGATCTGTTTGTTAGTCTGTTTGTAACTTCTGCTTGTTAACTTTTGTTTGTATTCTGTCTGCATTCTCCGAAGTTCAGGGTCCTGACTTTTTCCCCTGAACCAGGTAAATGATATATGGTTGATTGATTAAAGTGAGACTGTTCATCCACTTTGAGTTGCTTTCCTTTAGAAAAGCAAATCTAAGAACCTGTGCTAGCAGCCACCCTGGGTATGCTAGGGTGTTTGCTGATACACCCATTTACACGTAAAACGATTTTAACATTTATTTTGAAAACTTACAATTCCAAATTCTCTCCCTTCGTCCCTCCTCACCACTTCCCATTGAGAAGGCAAGCAGTTAGATATAAGTTATAGATGTGTAGTCATGCAAAATATATTCATAATAGTCATGTTGTAAAATGAAACACAGACAAAATAAAACTCAAGGAAGTTAAAGCAAATAAAAACAAACTATGCTTCAATCTGAATTCAGACACCAACAGTTCTTTCTCTGGGGATTAATAGCATTTTTTATCACAAGTCCTTCAGAGTTTTCTTGGATCATTGTATAATTGAGAATAACTAAGCTATTACATAGTTAAGCTATGTAATAAATGTATACAGTACATTCCACTTTGCATCAGCTCATGTAAGTCTTTCCAGATTTTTTTCTGAGAATCCTGCTCCTTATTTCTTACAGTACAATAGTATTCCATCATAATCACACATCACATCTTATTCAGACATTCTCCAATTGATGAGTTTCCCCTCAGCTTCTAGTTCTTTACTTTCAGAAATTAGCTGCTATAAAATTTTTGTACATATAGGTCCCTTCCCTTTTTTTTCATCAACTCTTTTAGGATACAAATCTTGTAGTGGTACTGCTAGGTCAAAGGGTATGGGTATGCATGGTGTAATAGCCCTTTTGGCATAGATGCAAATTGCATCTGAGCAATGGTTGAATCAGTTCACAACTCCACCAACAATACATTAAAATCTCACTTTCTCCACGTTCTCTATTTGTCATTTACCTTTTCTGTCTGATTAGCCAATCTGATAAGTATGAGGTAGGTAGTACTTCAGAATGGCTTTAATTTGCATTTCTTCAATAGATAGGTAGAGTATTTTTTTTTCCAGATGGCTATAGATAGGTTTTATTGCTTATCTGAAAACTTTGTATTTTTGATCATTTATCAATTGGGGAGTGGCTCTTTATCTTTTTTTATAAATTTGACTCATTTTTCTATACACTTTAGAAATGAAGACTTTATCAGAAAAAAAAATTGCTTCAAAATTTTTTCAGTTATGAGTGCTAAATGTGTTTCCTCCATTCTGTTTACCCCCTGTTTATTCTATTATCTCTCCTTTCACTCCATCCTTCCTTAAAACTGTTTTGTTTCTCACTATTACCTCCCCTAATCTTCCCTCTCTTTGATGAACAACCCCCCTTCTATTATCCTCTTCCCTTTCTACTTTCCTGTCAACTAAGATAGATTTCTATGCACAATTGTGTGTGTGTGTGTGTGTGTGTGTGTGTGTGTGTGTTATTCTTACTCTGTCTTTGAGTCAATTCCAATAACAATAAGCTTTAAGTGTTCCCCACCACTTCCCCCTTCTTCCCTTCTACTTTAAAAGTTCTTTCTTTCCTCTTTTATGTGAGGTAATTTAACCCATTCTGTCTTTCCCTTTCCCCTTCTCCCAGTGCACTCCTCTTTCTCACTCCTTAATTTTATCTTTTTACATATTATCCCATCATATTCAACTAACACCTGTGCCCTCTGTCTAAGTATATGTACTCCTTTTAACTGAACTAAAAATGAGAAAGTTCTTAGGAGTTATAAGTATTAGCTTCCCATGTAGGAATGTAAACAATTTAACATTACTAAATCCATTATGATTTACATTTCTCTTAACCTTTTTATGCTCCAATTGAGTCTTATTTTTGAAAATCAAATTTTCTATTTAGCTCTGGTCCTTTCATTAAAAGTCTCCTATTTCACTGAATATCCATTTTTCCCTTGTAGGATTATACTCACTTTTGCTTGGTGGGTGATCCTTGTTCATAATCCTAGCTCCTTTGCCTTCTAGAATATCATATTCCAAGTCATCTAATTCTTTAATGCAAAGGCTGCTAGATTTAATGTTATCCTGATTGTGACTCCACAACACTGTAATTGGTAGAGGTTTGATGTAGATTCTATTTCCAACTATGCTACTATTTATTTTGATGAAATTTGGTAGGCTGCTTAATCTCTCTGGGCTTGGGAAGGGGGAGAGGAGAAATAAGGACTTACTATATAGATATGTGGGTAAGTGCATATAAGCACGTGAATATATAGTAGCACAGATTGTATATATGTTTTATTTGCATATATTCATACTTATTTTACATGTGTGTTTATATATGCATGTGATATAAAGACATACATGTTCATCTTCATACATGTGTATATAAACAATGTATGTAGGGATATAAGTATGCATATGCAAATATATGTGTATATAAGTTACCCATGGATTTAATCTAATGGTTATTTCCACTGATTATTCTGTTCCAGCTTGACACTACCTCCCTTAAATACTCCTGCAATCGCATGTCCATCAAAAGTTTCTGTGGAGCATTTATTGATGTTCTGTCTCTTAGCATAATCAATTTACTGAAAGGAATCTTCTGCTACTTTGTCCATTAAGGACTCTCTGAAGTAACAATTCCAGAGTGATATTTCTTGTTCTGGGAATGAATTGCTTTAGGTGACACTTTTAGATACCATACTTTCCAGAGAAAGCATGATGGAGGTATATGGAAACCTGAAGGTATATAGTTCCTGACCTACACATAGCACTTAAGTAAATTAATATTTTCAGGATTTTAACTCAGAGTGGGGAATTGCAAGTCAAATATCTCTTGGACTCAGGTGAGCTTGACCTAAGTGTATTTTGCATGACATTCTTATAGAATCCATATTTAGCATAGAACCATATCTACCCCCAAAGGAATGAATTCCTTGGCTGTAACAGTTTATTCTAAAGTAGAATTAACTCCCTGTGCCAGCTGTTATACTGCTAGCATCCTAGATGCTTCTGCACCAGAAAGACCATGGGGAACAGTTGCTGCTGCCTACAATTTCCATCTTGAGACAGCTAAATTCTATTTTCATGTATGTTTAAATAAAGTCTATGGAAGTTAAACCAACCATGAATATACTCCATTTGTCAAAATGTGGTAATCCAATGAAACAGGTACTTTATATCTAGATAGGAAGTGAATACAAAGTTATGATGTGTGTCATATAGCCAAACCCTTTCACCTTTCCTTTGCTTTTCCCTCAGGAAAGGCTTGGGAACAGTTACAGTATTAATTCATCTCAATAATTCAACTCTGAATGATACCTTAAAGTCAAGATCAGGGTACAATGAACTGCAGTCTTGTAGGTCAAATCTGACCTGCCACCTGTTTTCATATAACTCACAAGCCAAGAATGTGTTTTTTAAAAATATTATTAGAGTTTATTGTTTTAAAATATTGTATATGCACACACATATACACATAACAAACATATACATGTATGCACACATATATAAAATTCATACACATACATACTTGCATGCACACACATCTATATGCACATCTGTGTATACATATATACACAGAGCATATATGCATACATATGCATAACACATGCATATATAATGTGAATGTATACATTTACACACACGTATATATACACATACGTATAAACAAATGTGCGTGTGTGTGTGTGTGTGTGTGTGTGTGTGTGTTTGTGTATCTTCAAGGCCATATAAAAATAGGCAACAGGTAGGATTTGATTCCTTGACTTATCAACCTCCTGTTCTGGATTATTGGACTAAATCTACTAAAATGAAATTCCATAGAGAGAAATATGATTTTGTACTTAGTTCAAAAAATCAGCTTCACAAGAATAAGATGAAAAAGACATTGTTATATAGTGGTTATTCTGATGAAAAGATATGGGGGATTTCAGTAAACTAGAAGTTCAGTCATCAGTTTCTTTGTTTTTGTTGCTTATTTTTTTAAAATTAATTTTAATATTCAACGTTCACTTCCACAAGATTTTGAGTTCCAAATTTTCATCCCATTTCTCCCTTTCCCTAGCCCCAAGACAGCAGGCATTCTGATTATCCTTTTCCCCGATCTGTCATCCCTTTTAACAATGCCTTCCTTCTCTTATCTCCTTCCCTTCCATTTTCCTATAGGGCAATATAGATTTCTATACACCATTGCCTGTATATCTTATATCCTAGTTGGATGTAAAAACAATTTTTAATATTTGTTTTTTTTAAAGCCTTGAGTTCCACATTCTGTCCCTTCCTCCCTCCACACTCACACTCACTGAGAAGACAAGCAATTCAATATAGGCCATAAATGTACAGTCATGCAAAATACTTCCATAATACTCATGTCATGAAAGGCTAACTAGATTTCCCTCCCTTCTATCCCACCTCCCATTTTTTCTATTCTTTCCTTTAACTTTGTCCCTCCTAAAAAGTGTCTGCTTCAAGTTACTCCACCCAATTTCCTCTCCCTTCTATCATCCCCTCCTTTCTTATTCCCTTCCCCCCTACATTCCTGTAAGGTAAGATAGATTTCTATACCAAATTGAGTGAGTATGTTATTCCCTCCTCAAGCCAAATCCAATGAAAGTAAGGTTCACTCATTCCCTCTTACCTCCCTCTCTTCCCCTCCACTATAAAAGCTTTTTTTGCCTCTTTTATGTGAGATAGTTTACCAAATGACACATTTCCCTTTCTCCTCCTCTCAGTATATTCCTCTCTTATCTCTTAATTTTATTTTTAGATATTATCCCTTCATATTCAATTTACCCTGTGCCTCTGTCTATATTCCCTCCAAATATCCTAATAACAAGAAAGGTCTCATGAGTTACAAATATCATCTTTTCATCTAAAAATATAAACAGTTCGACTTTATAAGTCCCTTATGATTTCTCTTTCCTGTTTACCTTTTCATGTTTCTCTTGATTATTAAATTTGAAAGTAAAATTTTCTATTCAGTTCTGGTCTTTTCACCAAGAAAGCTTGAAAATCTTCTATTTCATTGAATATTCATTTTCCCTCCTGAAGTGTTATACTCAATTTTGCTGGATAGGTGATTCTTGGTTTTAATCCTAGCTCCCCTGACCTCTGGAATATCATATTCCAAGTCTTCTGATGCTTTAATGTGGAAGCTTCTAAATCTTGTGCTGACCTGATTGTGTTTCCACAATATATGAATTGTTTCTTTCTGGCTGCTTGTAGCATTTTCTCCTTGACCTGAGAACTCTGGAATTTGGCTACAATATTCCCAGGAGTTTCCTTTTTGGGATCTCTCTAAGGAGGTGATTGGTGGATTCTTTCCATTTCTATTTTACCCTCTGGGTCTATAATATCAGGTCAGTTTTCATTGATAAGTTCTTGAAAGATGAGGTCTGCTCTTTTTTTTTTTTATCATGGCTTTCTGGTTATCTAATGATTTTTAAATTCTCTCTTCTGCATATATTTTCCAGGTCAGTGGTTTTTCCAACGAAATATTTCACATTCTGGTCTTTTACTTTTTTTCATTATTTTGGTTTTGTTTTGTAATTTCTTGATTTTTTTATAAAGTCATTAGCTTCCATTTGCTGCATTCTAATTTTTAAGAAATTATTTTCTTCAGTGAGCTTTTGGACCTCCTTTTCCACTTGGTCGGCTATACTTTTTAAGGCATTCTTCTCCTCATTGGCTTTTTGGACCTCATTTGCCATTTATATTAGTCATTTTTTAAGGTGTTTTTTTTTTTTCATTATTTTTGTGAGTCTTCTTTACTGAGCTTTTGACTCATTTTTCATTATTTTCTTGCATCACTCCCATTTATTTTTGCAATTTTTCCTCTACTTCTCTTACTTGATTTTCAAAATCCTTTTTGAGCTCTTCCATGGCCCATGATCAATTCATATTTTTCTGAGACTTTGGATGTAGTGGGCTTTGACTTTGTTGTCTTCTTCTGGTTATGTTTTGATCTTCTTTATTGCCAAAGTAAGAGTCTATAGTCTGAGTTTTTTTTTTTACATTGTTTGCTTATTTGCCTAGCCAATTACTTACCTTTTTTTTTTAACTCTTTATTAATGTAGGATTCTGCTTCCAGTTGGGGGGTGGTGGTGGTGGTGGAGTGGTGGTATACTGGCCCAAGTTTCAGGCATTGTATGCAGATGTTTTCAGAGATAGTTCTTGGGACCTGTAAATTTTCATTTCTTCTAAGGTCTGTGATCAAAGGAGATTTGTTTACTCCCATCCTGGCCTGTGCTCTGGTCTGTGAGTAACCACAAGCACTTTTTTCTACCTCAGAACTGTGAGGAGGATTCCCTCTCCACTGCTGCCACAAGCTCCACCATACCAGTGTTCCTCCTCACCCCAGGACCACCACCCAGTACTGTGACCCAGATCAAAGAATGGACAAAGCAAGAGAATCCCACCTCAGTGCCAGCAAAGAGATCCTTACAATCCCCCTGTGATCAACTATTAGTTCTCCATACTGTCTGTGGGCTGAGAGCTCTGGAAGCAGTCACTACAGCACCTACCACTTCAGGCCTAAGGCCTGACCAAGCTCCTCTTTCTGCCGTGGTGCTGGGGCCAGACTGCAAGGTTCTTTTATCAAGGTTCCACATCCTTTCCTACTGCCCTTCCAAACTATCTTTTGCGTTTGTGGGTTGAGAGTCTGGAAACCACCAAAGCAGTCAACGATTCAGTTTCCTGAAACCTGCTCCAGCCCTCACTCCAGTGAGTGCCAGCACAGCCCATGTTGAACTGTGCTCTTCTCTTACACTGGTGCAACAGTCCTTTCCTGTACAACTTAAAGATTGTCTTGGGCTAGAAATTTGTTTCTCTCTGTCATTTTATGGGTTCTGCTGCTCTAGTATTCATTTAGAGTCTTTTTTTACAGGTATTTGAAGGGTTTTGGAGGAGAGCTCAAGCAACTCCCTGCTTTTACTCTGCCATCTTGTCTCTACCTTCAGTGGTCATCAATTTCATTGGTATAATGTGGAAGCTGAGAAACTAATGTGATTTTGGAGTGTACCATTATTGGTATGGTTTTCATGAATAGGAAGGCAATGCACTTGCTGTACTCTACCTTAGTTAGAACTCATCTAGAATGTTGAGTTCAGTTCTGGGCACCAAAATGTCCTTATGAAGAAGGATAAGATAAAGAATATCCAGAAAATGCCAATCATTATAGCTATAAATTCATGATATTTGATAATAGATGGTGGGAACTGGAGATGTTTAGCTTAGAGGAAAATAAGGTTACGGGGTTAAGGGGGGAGGAGGAAAATGATAGAAGTCTTCAAATATTTTAAAGACTGTCATGTAGAGAAAAGATTAGGCTTCTGTTTGTTGTGGGGGTAGAACCAGGAGTAATAGGTGGACCTCACAAAGAGACAAATTTGTATTATCAGGGAAAAAATAGAAAAAGCATTCTTCATTAGGCTTCTGCAAAATCATTTTGGAGAACAATTTAGTACTATACCAAAAAGACTATAAAACTGATCATGCCTATTGACCCAGCAATACCACTACTGTGTGTGTATTCCAAAGACACTTGAAAATAGAGAAAGGACCTCTTCGTACAAAAATATTTAGAAGCAGTTCTGTTTGTGGTAGTAAAGAATTGGAAAATCAAAGGGCTGCCTATCAGCTGGGGAAATGGCAAAACAAACTGATATATACGATAGTGATAGAATAATATTATGGTATAAAAAATGAAAAGCAAGAACATTTTAGAAAAATATGGGAAGACTTCTATGAACTCGTAAAAGTGAGTAGAACCAGGAGAACATTGTACACCATAAAAACAATACTGCAAATCTGGTAAACTGTGACTTCAGTACCCTTATCAGCACCATGAGCCAAGACAATTATAAAGGACCAATGATAAAAAACAAAACAAAACAAAACAAAACCTATCCATTTCTAGAGGGAGATCTGATGTACTTTGAATGTAGAGTGAAGCTTGTCTCTCTTTTTTTAACTTTCTCCATTTTTCTTTTTTGTGTCTGTTTTCTTTTACAATATGACTAATATGGAAATATATTTTGCATGACATCACATGTATAACTGATATAAAATTGTGTGCCTTCTCAAGGAGGGAGGAGACACAGGAGGGAGTGAGAGAATTTGGAACTTAAAACATTAAAAAAAAGTGTTTTTGGAATTAATTGGGAAAATGAACTAGTTAATTTTTTTAAAAAAATTATTTTTAAAGTGGACTGAGCTATCTACAAAAGGTGATGGTTGCCCCTTATTAGAGATCTATAAGCACATGCTGGGTAATCACTTGTTGGATTCATCATATTAGGGATTCTTTTCCTGTAAGGGCTGGATTAGATGTCTGCTGAGTTCCCTTCTAATGATAAAATTCTGTGTGATTCTGTGAGTTCCATTGTGTAACAGAAAAGAGTTCTGGCCTGAGAGTCAGGGACCTTAGCTCTAGTCGTACACTCTTTAAAACTCTTTATGTGATCTCTTCCAGATTATTTGACTTCTTTGGATAACAGTTTTCTCAACTGTAAAATGGTAACATTATGGTAGGTAATCTTAAAGGATGTCTTCAAACACTAGTGTACTATGATTCTAGGACTCTGTGTTGTCATATATGGTAAAGAAAAAAAGTTATAATTTTCCCCTTATGGTGACTATACCAAAAAATCCAGGGATGTTGTCATCTGTCTTCCTAATATACAACCCCCCGCAAAGTACAAATCTGTATATATATAAATTATACCCAAAGATATGGGAAAGTCATGGACTCTTCCTGAACACTAGGACAAATTACAGCCAGATCACAAAGATTATATTTGTAGATGTCATCATAAAATAAATTCAAGTGACTTGAAAAAGTCTGGTCATAGTTAAAATCTATAAAGTTCTTAAAAATGTTTAAATCTTGCATGGCATTAAATGTCAAATATTTTTGTTTTTGGAAGTAATCAAAACCTTTCTTAAATATCCTTTTGATTCCTCCTTGCCCTCTCAGAAATTTCATTTTGTAACATATGCTATTCTCTTCTGGGATGTTCTATCTAATTCCAAATGGTAATTCATTTCTTAAAATAAAACTGAATATTTTCTAAATAATATTTTCGTTTGTTATTTTGGTGCTATGGAAATATATAAATATGCATATACATATATAATACTATCTATCTATACACATTATAGACATGCATTCTCTCTCTCTCTCTCTCTCTCTCTCTCTCTCTCCCTCTCTCTCTCTCTCTCTCTCTTTCTCTCTCTCTCTCTCTCTCTCTCCCTCTCCGTGTGTGTGTGTGTGTGTGTGTGTGTGTGTATGTGTGCACTTAAGGAATTCTTGAACCCAGATGTTCTGAATTTTCAATGAATAAATTATATGCAGTATATTTTCATTACATCAAGCTCATTATTATACATTTTTACATACCTTGATTTATATGCTATACTATTCATTACTACATTTTGTATAGCTTGATGAAATGTGGTTGGTTCTTTTAAAGCAGGTGGCTGAGTTTTGTTCCCTAACACAAGTATTATGAAGGGCTCTCACTGCATTTTACCCTGAACCTTAGTATCTGGAAATTTGACTCTTAAGCTGTGAGTTAAAATTTTCTATGTAAATAGCTTTATTTGCTAATGGTTATTATCTGATCTTTTAAAAAATACTTCCTAAAATAAAAGTCATTAATCTAACCATTGTCTTACATTTCTATTTCTTTTAACATGGTTATTACTCTAATGCACTCCCACCTCTCCTTGCTTCCTCCTCGTCACTCTTTTATTGTAAAGCAAAGTCATAATGAACAGAATGCTTGCCTTAGAGTCAAGAAAAACTGGTTCAAGTTCTGCCTTGGATATGTACACATTATGTGATCTGGGGCAAGTCACTTAAAATTTTGGTGTAAACAGGTTACTTTGTGAAATACTTTATTGCACAATGATTGCTGATTTCAATTTGTAGAGGTGTTTCTTCATGTGAACTTGCCTACAGAAGTAAGTAAACCCTTAGTGGGAGTTGGGGTGGGAAACAACAATAAGAAGCATTTCTGTCAGAGACTCCATGGCATGAAGAGTCTTGTTTGACTTATTAGAATGACATATTGCTGCCTGTTGGTTTGGGAACTTGATATGAGACTTGGGAAAAATTGTTTAGTGAAGAACCAGTTAGCTAGTACTCACTCACCATTTACAACTCTACACACACACACACACACACACACACACACACACACACACACACACACAATGCTTGCCATTGAGGGAAAAAAAAATTAATTTAAGGAGAGAAAAATCACCCAACATTTTATATTTTGCTGAAAAATATTATCTTAATCCAAAATTTCAAGCCTCACTTCTCTCAATTAGTGTTTTCTATTCTAAAAGGGTATGATTATTTTTTGAATGAAAAATTTTTGCATTCTAAAGTTCTCTGTGAGAATCTCCCAAGGAAATCTCATGAGCTGCTCCCCAATTCCTATGGTTTTATCCTTTTTGTTGTAATCACTCTCTTGGTATGTTCAGCTTCAACAGTATGTTTGCTCTGCTGTGCTGGCCAATTCACTGGCAAAGTCAGCTAAGTTGGCCTCTGTTGGCATCTCTGCTTAACTGAGACAAAGAATAGCCTCCTCAGGCCAGCTAGATGAGGCAGTGAATAGAACACCGGCCCTGCAGTAAGGAGGATCTGAGTTCAAATTCAACCTCAGAAACATGACACTTACTACCTGTGTGATCTTGGGCAAGTAACTTAACCCAAAATGCCCTGCCTCCCCTCTTCCAAAAAAAGACAAAAAATAGAACAGCCTCCTCTTGAATGTATTACAATTATTTTTTTTTCTCTACACATAGAACATTCCTTAGGGGTAGACTATAATAAGCTACTTGAGAGCAGTCACTGTTTCACTTTCAAATTTCTATCCCCAGTGCCTAGCACATTGCCTGCCACATAGTAGGTGCTAAATAAATGTTTGGTAGGTGAACTGATTGAAAGAAGGCTATATTCCCTTTCCTTAGGACATCAGTTTCTATCTGGGGATAGAAGAAAATCAGAATCAGTCGACCAACATTAAAGATGGACATCTATTTCCCAAGGAAGTATCTCTACTTCTCTAGAACTTGGAAAGACACCTCAACTATCTTCTCCCTTCCTCTCCTTAATTAATTGGGCTAGAATACATCAAAATACTCCATCACTCACTACACTCAGTAATTATTGCTAATTATTCCCGTCAGTTCCAAGGGATACGATATTTTTATAACAGGTAAAGCAATCAAGTCCGGAAGGCAAGTTTATAATACTTCTGAAGATTTGGGCTATAATAGGAATGTAAAAAACTAGAGTAACATTTGCTCTAAGTGTAGATATGTTATTAAATCAAAGAGGTAAGGAAGAGTTCTATCCAACATAAGGAAATCTGTCTTCACTATAGCTATCAGAGGTATAGAAGTAGATCTAATGGCAGAGTAGATAGACCACTGGGCCTGGAGTCAAAGAAATCTGGGTTCAGATCTTGCCTCAGACCCTAGTCAGCTGTGGTACTTGGGGCAAGTTATTTAAATCCTTTTTACCTCAGTTTCCTCAAATATAAAATGGGCATAATCACAATAGGCATCTTACAAGACTATTGTGAGAATTAAGTGTAATAAAATTTGTAAAAATCCAAAATTTTGTGCCTGGCACTTATTAGATTCAATATAAATGTTTATTTTCTCCCCTGTTTGGGAATTAAGGAGGAGTATCCTATGCATAAAATCTTGTGTGACAGGCAGTCTCTGGACCAAAGTGTTAACTTTTGGGTAGATTTAACTTGCTGAGATTCATATTCATATATACTCTGTTTTTAAGTGTGTGTGCGTGTGTGTGTGTGTGTGTGTGTGTGTGTGTGTGTGTATGTGTGTATTCCATGAAGTCAAAGGCAGGGTACTTATATGGGTACCTTGTAGTATTAGAATAATATTTAGCTATATGATCATTGGATCATACATAGATACAAAATTGGAAAGGCCCTCAAAGGTCATGTAGTGTAGGCCACTCTTTTGACAAATAAGGAAACTGAGTTCCATAAAACAAAATTTTGTTGACCAAAGTGTAAGTGACAGATTAAATATTTGAATTTTTGACTTTTAACTGCAAATACAGCATGCTTTGAAAGCACCACATTGGCTCTTCTCATTGTGTGCTAGAAGAAAATATGTCACATGCTTTTCGATCCTAATATTATGTACTTTGATTGTCCAGAAGCCTAGAAATCCTTTGCAGCTGAGGATCATGACGCATACATTAGATTTATAATGGATATAAGCTGATTGTTTGCAGGTGATCCAGTATAAATCAGAAAATATAGTGGTTTGTTACAAATAAAGTTATAGAAATTTTGCATTAAAGCTAATAAATGGGGTGATCTCATTAATACGTAATCATAGAAGAAGAAAATAATTATGAGATTTTATGTGGTATGTTAAGGTTTATAAAATGCTTTCTTCACAATAATTTTGTGAGGTAGGTTGCATAATTATAACATAACTAAATAAAATATAACTCATAGAGTGATAAATAAAATCCTAGTAAAGAACAGATGGTTAAGCACTTTCACATAGTTCCCTTTCTAAATACTTTAGTGGAGGGAAAGTTAATGTTTTAACTTATCCATACCAAAATTAGCTGTATAACTCTATTATCAGTTATGTTTAGGGAATATTGCAGATAATCATATAGTTGATATGGATTCATTACCTAGGAAAAAAAGAGGCAGGGTATGTGGAGAGAAGAAACTATAGAGACAAAGGAAACAATGAATACAGTCCTTGGTTTGTCTCAACTTGGGGAACTGTCCCTGGTTTGTCTCAGTTCATGACATAGATACTCTCATTAAACATCACTGCTTTCTCTCTCTCCCTCCTTCCCTCCCTCCCTCTCTTGATTCTCTCTCTCTGTATCTGTTTTTGTGTCCCTGTTTCTGTCTAACTCTCTGCCTCTGTCTCTCTGTGTCTGTCTGTCTGTCTGTCTGTCTGTCTGTATCTATCTATCTATCTATCTATCTATCTATCTATGGTATTAAGGATACACTTAGTTGGGAGAAGGTACATTTCTGTAACTTACTGCAATATCTGCTTAGTAAGTACCTCTTCAATAATCTAATTAAATCTGACTATCAAATGAGATAATGAATATTGAGGGAGTTCCTCAATATCAGTAATAGAAATTCCAGTGACTCTTAAGCTTATTCCTAGAACTCTGAATGTAGAAGCAATTATCTGCTTGCTAGACTCCTGACTAACCACAAGAAGAGTAGGTTGGGGCACTGAAGTCAGAAGATATCTTACTCATGCAACAGACATAGAGGATATATAAAAATTATCCAATTTTTGTGAAATACAAAGGCAGATTTAGTGAATGTATATGAACTCACCACTCTAAGTAGTTAGCTATCTGCCACGAATTGTAGGGGTTTTTTTTTCAAAATGAAATTATTTGGCAATCTAAGATTTCTTTTATATTCTTCCTCCTTTGGTATATATTAAGTAGAGTCAGATCCTGCTGTTTTCACACACACACACACACACACGCGTGCGCGCACACACACACACACACACATCAACTGTTCACAATTCTATTGACACTGAAAGGTTGGAATGTTTTACTCCCATATAAATTCTTGAGAGAACAAAGAAAACATGATATTCTTAATCCTTTTTGCCCTTTTTCTCCTTGCATCTTTTACAGGAATCTTATTTAAAAATAGATAACATTGGTGAAAAGAATTTTGGACACTTGGTAATACAACTACAATTTAATAAAGAAAATGAATAAATACTTGAAACTACTGCTAATGGGTGAATAAATACAGAGACTAAAGTATCCGTAATAAAACCTGAAGTATACCACTTTATGCTCTTCTATTGAGTTTCAAGAAGAGAATAAATGACTACACTCTGTAATAAAATGATACCACTGTACAGTATATGCAACATATGAATAAGTAGCAGTCATTTTAAAAGGAAATCATTTAATTAACTGGTACTTTATCACTATTAGTTTCTTGTAAATGGAAAAAAATATTAAAAATGCATTGAGTGGAACATTTAAGAGCAATAAAAAGAACTCTCATAAAATGATACAATTAAGAGCCTTAATAAAATGCATCTTTTAGAAAAACCTGTAGATTTTTAATCATATTTACAACTGCATGACTCCAACTATCTAGTGTGGTAAAAACAATTGGAACTGTCATCCCTAAGGGGGAAAGAAAGTAACAAAAGAATCTTGTAAAATACAAATTGAATTTGTAGCATATGATTTCAGTGGCACATTTATCATGTGACTATAGACATTCAATTACTGGGCTTCATGAACCTCCAACAAATTGTAAATATTAACTAATTTTTATTTCAACATATTCAGCATTGTTCTTTGCTGAAATATTCATACTAAAAATATATTCCATTGATAGTGAAATTGCCAACCTTAAAAGGACTATTATTTATTTTTTTCCTTGTAGGAATATAGTGGAACAAACAACATAATTTAAATCATGATACAGAAGCAAAGGATTTGAAAAAAGTTAGTTTTTTTCAAAATACAAAATTCAAAATCTATATGACATTATGAAAACATTGTTCTAGAAACATGGTTTATAAAATAGATTACAAAAATAAATTTATTTCAATAAACATTTATTAAGTGCCTACTATTTTTAAAGTTGTATGCTAGATTCCAGTTGTAACAAGGGAATGTTCAATGGTACTTTGACCTGAGATGCTGACATTCCAAGGGGCAATTTCCCCTTACATCAAGTCCTACTCCTCAACCCTATTGTGCCATCACAGAGTTCAGCCCCACCAAATTCCCATTGTTGAAAACTATCTCACATGTCTGAGCATTTGGATGCTCTAGGATAAGGGATGTTCTCTCTCTTCAGGATCACTGAAATAATTTTCTATTTATCTTCTGTCCTACAACTGGCAATAATACCAATATCCTCCAGTCTACCCCAATCTCCAGCCATATTTTAAACTATATTTTACCTGGATGCAAGAACGTATTGTTATTCCCATCCATGATATTGTTGATATTAAGAAACAAATGAAGTGGTCCTTCCACTAAAGTTTTGTACCATGTAAAATTTAAATGTAATTTGTGAACTTTTAAAAAATCAATTGAACTCAACTAAATTAAACAAAAGTTAATTAAATCCTTAACATGTGCTAGGCATTGGGGAATATAATTACTATTATAGCTAAGACCTCTTTAACACAATGAAATACATGATGGGAGATGCAGAGCTAATGACCAAAGTGTCTTGCTAAAATGACTGACGGTGACATATTATGAAAAGAGGCAAGAGAGTAGGATTAATATCTAATTGAAAAGAAAAGTTTATAATGGCAACTTGAGAGAAGAAGATGTAAAGAAAGGAGAGATATGGGGAAAGGGTCAGAGGTAGCTCCCTGGAATGACCAGTTTATAATAACTGTTTCCACCTCTGCTGCTATTTCCGCCTTCTTTTTTTTTTTTTAGGATCCAAAGAAGGAATATGGTTGGAGTGAATTAATGCTTGCAGAACATTTTTCTCTGTTGGGACTCTAATGTGAATATAATATGAGATTCTTTGTGTGTTTCCTAACCCCAACTTCCAAATGTACAAGAGGACTGATTTTGAATCCAAAACTTACTTATGTTATTTAAAATTACAATTCTGTTGCAATAAGTCCTAAAACAGTTTTGATAAAGTTAATGATGCTAATTGTTCTTGATTGTATGCTTGATTAAATATGATTAGGGAGTATAAAGTGGTTGGAACCATATAAAATGGAAGACAAATCAGTAATGGACATGAGTTTCCTCTACCTAAATTCTAACAGAAACATCTGGTCAGAAGCTCAGAAACTATGTAATATAATTATTGATATCAATATTTTATTTTTTTAAAATACCTCAAAACACAGTAAAAGTTGAATCTGTGTGCCCATTCTCAGCCCCATACCATACAAAAAACAAACTAATTACTCTCTGCTTCAGGACTACATGTGACCATCACATTGCCCTGTCACCTTATTCCTTTCCGTATAAATTTGCCAAAATATCTTCCCAAGAAGAGAGGGACTAAGAAAATAACTAGAGAGCAAGCCATTACTGGTGGGAAGAAAAAGAGAAGAGTTGGAAAAGAACAGAAAGTTTCACGTTTCAGGAGCGATAATCACCAAAGTGGGAGGAGTTAGTTTTGTTCTTCTTCATCTTATAAAATCTGCTTAAGAAGGCACTTGGCCTTATATCAACATTCTCACCATTCAAGACCACCTTCATCATTATTAGATGATATTTTTATAGTGCCTTAAATTTATTCAAAGTTATATGTATATATATATATATATACATATAAATATATATGTATGTATACACACACACATACACACACACACATATATATGTATGTATACACACACACACACACACACACACACACACACACACATATATATATATATATATATATATATATAAAATCTCATTTGAGCTTCTATATAGTCCTCTTACAGATATAAATGAATCCATTTTATAGATAAGAAAATTTAGGATCATAGAAATTAATGAGTTTGTTCATAATTACAGATTTTTTCAAGTGTTAGATAAAGGTACTAATATGGTCTCTACTTATTTCAAGTTTAGTGCTCTAAACAATATCATAATAGACATATTTGATAATAGGATAATAGATATAGCGCTGGTTCAAACTCTTCATTCTGCAGATGAAGAAATTCAAGTCCAGAATTATTTTTGCAAATTTTTTTATGGATACATAGGTAGTATATGTTTGGGATTTGAACCCAGATTCTCTAATTTCATGTTCAGTGTTGTGGTATTAAAATGAACACCTGATCCAACCATCATTTGCTTAAGGTTGTGCAGTTTTTGAATAAATTAATAATCATTTATTAAGCTACTACTATGTGTTAGGTAAATGGTAGTACAGATAGAAATATCAGTAAAGATCAACTTATTTAATGTCTTTTTGCTGTCCCACAATAACAATCATAAATCACAATAATCAAATACAGAATATGATAATTAGAAGGAACAGATTCATTCAAACTACCCTGAGATATTAGAGGACTGAGATTATTTACTAGGGATGATTTCTAGAGAAGGTAGACTATAAGATAAAACTCGATGGGTAATAAGAGAATATAATGAAGCAAAGTGGCAGGAATCAAGAGTGGTAAATATCCATGCTAAGGAGACAAGGTGTCATAAAAACATTAAGGAACTGATAAAAGATAGGGAAGGAATGAATTGGTGAGTATTCCAGCTGGACTGAAAGTAAAATATGTAAAAGAGAATAATATGAGCTAAGCCAAGAAAGGTAGTACAAAGCCTGCAAGTTGATTTATCTGGCATTGAAACATCATCTTTTACAGAGAAGTTTTCACGGTAAATAAGTATAAAGGTATACTCAATTTGGAGTCAGAAGACTCATATTTCTCCCATTTCTTATTTGTTGAATAAATTAAGATGGACCTGATATATAAGGGAAGGACAGAGAAGACCGAGCATGCATATACATACATACACATGTATACATATATATGTAATATATGTATTTACATACATCTACACCTGCACATAACTATATTACATATGATATATAACTAATCAGTATTTATCAGGGCATATTACATAAAATATTAGCAAAGTTGAATGATCAACTTATTTAAATTGTTGATTGAAAAATTTGCCTTCATGCCAGAAACATAATGGCATTTCCACATTAGGAAAAATATTAATATGATTAATCATATTATTAACAATAAAACAACTCATATGTTTATATAATTAGTTTCATAAAATGCTTTTAATGAAATATAATCTCATTAATATTATCATTGCTAGGAGAAAACAGAAATAAAAGGTCTTTTCCATCATGAGATGATAGGCATCACCCTAAAGTTGAGGACAAGAGGTTCATATAATGGTGAAAACATTGGAATTTTCCCCAATAAAACCAGAAGCAAAGGAAAAATTATTATTGCCTCCACTATTAAGTGATGTCATAGAATGATTTTTATAGAAAAATATGTAAGAAAAATGCTTAAATATGAAAAAAGGAGGAAAAGTATTTCTCTTGCCATAAGCTATCATAACCAACAACACTAGACAACACACAATAATAATAAAGAAAACAGATTTGGAAAATTAGTAAGTCTCAGAAAAATCCACAAAATCACCAACATTTCTGTATCTTTTCAACAGCATCTAGGAGAAAGATTCAGGAAAAATTTCATTTAAAGTAATGAAAATTAATAACCATCTTGGTGTACACCTATTAAGAAACATAGGACTTATTTACCCTTGCATTACCAAATTAATAAGCATAATAGTGCACCTCAAAATTTTTGTGTTTAGTGTTATACCAACCAAAATGCTAAGGAGGACATTATAAAATTAAGGAAATATAAAAACATCCATATGTAGAAATAATGAGTCAAGAATCATAAGAGATACAATGAAAAAATTAAAAGGGATTGAAGTATGGTGATGCAAGATCTAAACCTATATTTCAGAGCATTAATTACCATAACCACATTCAAAAAAAATATTTTAGAAATAGAAAAAATGACCACTGGGCAGAATAAATATGAAAGATTAAGAATCTTTAACAGAAATCTAATGATAAATAAACCAAAGAATGCAAACCACTTGGAAGGCAACTCGCTGGCAAAATTTCTGAAAAACAAAACAAAATCTCAAAAGCATCCTGTATAAATTCTTTTGTCCATGTATTCAAGATAGAAAATTCTAAGGGAGGTAAAGAAAGAGAGCAAATAGTCTAAATTCATAATTAAGAGTAAAAAAAAACCCAATATATTAACATATTTTTTTGTGTTTGTGTTGTGTCTTGCTAAATCCTTTATTCATGGTCATCCTATGCATTCTTCTGTGATAGGATGAATGTCATTTAATGCAATTCTGCTGCCTTACTAACACTAACTAAAAAGCTTGCCTACCCTAGAGATGAATGTTAAATAAATTTAAAATTGTGCAGAAATTGTCAAATAAGAATTTAAAATGTATGATTTTTATAGCGACAGGGCAGGTAGGACACAAAATTATAGAGTGTTTAATGTTGAATTTAAAATGTCATACTGACATGTTTTTGACTTACCATCTTTTCTGAAGGACAATCTCGGCATTAAAAGTCATAATGATAAAAACTAGAACTTAATTTTCCAAAAGTACTTGATATTTTTAATGGATTTTAAGTTTCTTGCTTCCTTATAGAATTCATATTTGACAGTTCTAGTGCACAGAAAACCTGTCTTCATGTATTCTTTAGGCAGAAATGTCCGTATGATCCCTAGTTGTTTTGACACTCAGAGTTTGACTTGGGAGTTTCTGAGTGACATTGGCCACTTAGAAATCAGTGCAAATGGGGTGAAAAATAAATCATTTTCACTCTAAGAATGTTCTGTCCTTGCAGACTAAGTGCATCTATTATAAGGGAACATTTGACTAGTGCAGTGAAAACTAGTGAAGTGTAGTTCATTGATATGGTAGATATTTTGAGAAGGCAATGATCATGGCCTTTTTTGACCTTTAGTCTTATAAAATACATTAATTACAAAGATGAATAGCCTACAAGCCTGAATAATAAGAAGAATAAAATTTCTGCAGTCTCTATAAAAATTCCCCAGTGTATGGGTACCCATTTTGTCATGTATTTCCACATAATGTATAATAGTTTAAATTCCTCTACTTAATAAATGGATCCATTTGGATGTGTCATTGCTGAATAGTGCCAGAGGGAACTAAGAATGAAATGAGTCATGTAGGTACATTCCACAGATAGAAGTGGACCATAAACTTTAGAATAAAATTAACATATACATCTATGCCTTACAGACTATAAAGGTTTGTACCAAAGTGCTAATGGACTCTGGGACTAGAGTGCTTATTCCATATTCCTTGCTTTACTTGTTTTCAGTGTGTTTTTACATGCCACATGGATTCCTTGGTTATTTACTTATTTCTCACAAAAAGATGTCCTTAATATACTAGGCACCTAATACATACAGAAATGAATTGAAATGATAATTATATCTGGCTTTGAAAGTGAATTTCAGCATAGAATTGTGACATCCATTAGTATAAATTTGTCTAGCCAATAACTTAAAGAGTTTGCCTTTCCAAAAATGAGACAACATACTAAAACCTAGGGGATGCAGCAACAGCAGTTCTTAGGGAAAGTTTTATATCTCTGATTGCTTCCACGAATAAAATAGAGAAAAAGGAGATCAATGAATTGGGCAGGCAACTGAAAAAGAACTAATTGAAAATCCCCAGTAAAATACTAAATTAGAAATGCTGAAAAAAAAGGAGATATTTATAAAATTAAAATGAAGAAAACTATTGAACTAATAAATAAAACTAAGAGCTGGTCTTATGGAAAAAAAACCAATAGATTGACAAACCTTTAGTTAATTTGATTAAAAGAAAGAAGAAAAACAAATAACCAGCACCAAAAGTAAAAAGGAAGAAATTACCTCCAATAAAGAGGAAATAAAAACAATAATTATGAACTATTTAGCCATTTATATGTCCATAAATTTGACACTCTTAGTGAAATGATTGAATATTTACAAAAATGTAAATTGCCCAGATTAACAAAAGAGAAAGAAAAACACATAAATAACCCCACCTAAGAAAAATAAATTGAACAAGCCATCAAGGAACACCATAGGAAAAAACCTCCAGGGCCAGATGGATTTACAAGTGAATTCTATCAAACAACTAAAGAAGAATTAGTTTCAATACATTATAGACTTTTTGAGAAAAGGGGAGAAGAAATCCAACCAAATTCATTTTATGATATAAATATATTATTGATGCCTAAATTGGGAAGAGCTAAAACTGGGAAAGAAAATGATAGAGCAATTTCCCTAATGAATAAATGCACAAAAACTTTAAATAAAATATTAGCAAAAAATATTACAGAAATTTATCACAAGAATAATACACTTTGATC
Organism: Pseudochirops cupreus; assembly: GCA_028627135.1. Classification (NCBI taxonomy): domain Eukaryota; kingdom Metazoa; phylum Chordata; class Mammalia; order Diprotodontia; family Pseudocheiridae; genus Pseudochirops; species Pseudochirops cupreus. The sequence continues at coordinate 40,141 of JAQQSU010000117.1, forward strand.
AGGTAGGATTTCATCCAGAAATGCAAAGATGGTTTAATATTAGGAAAAACAATCAGTATAATTTATCATATCAACAACAAAACTAGTGCAAACCAAAGGATCATTTCAGTAGATGCAGAAAAACTTTTGATAAAATACAACACCCATTCTTACTAAGAACACTAGAAAGCATAGGAATAAATGGGGTCTTCCTTAAATTAATAAGTTGCATCTACCAAAAACCATGAGCAAGTATTAAATTTAAGAGGGATAAGCCAGATGCATTTCCACTAAGATTATGGGTGAAACAAGGATGTCCACTATCACCTCTGTTATTCAATTTGGCACTAGAAATGTTAGCTGTAGCAATAAGAGACAAAAAAGAAATCAAAGGAATTAAAATAGGCAAAGGAGAGAGTAAGCTACCACTCTTTGAAGATGTGATGATGATATACTTACAGAATCCTGGAGAATCAAGTAAAAACCTACTTGAAATAACAACTTCAACAAAGATGCAGAATATAAAATAAACTCACATAAATCCTTGGCATTATTATATATTTCTAACGAAGCTCAAGAGCAAGAAATAGAAAGAGAAAATCCATTTAAAATTACTGTAGATATTATAAAATATTTGCGAGTCTATCTGGCAAAAAAATCCAGAAACTACATGAACACAACTACAAAACACTTTTCAAACAAATAAAGTAAGATCTAAAACAGGAAAATGATGAATGCAAGAGGAGATATGGGAAATTTCAAACACGTATGTCTCGTTGGTGGATTTGTCAACTGATCCAACCATTCTGGAGAGCAATTTCAACTATGTCCAAAGGACTATGAAAAGGTTTATAACTATGACCAACTTCTCAGGCTTGTAATGCCATGTATGAGCATCTTTCCAGAAGACTGCTACTGTGAACAACTTTTAAGTTTCTAAGTACACAGTATAGTGAATACTCTATTTATTCCATAACAAATCAAAGCAAAACATTCACAGAAAAACAAGGTACAGCATTCATGGTATTACAGCTTATCACAGAAAATCATAATACAGTATTCACAACAGTTTATCATTAAAATGACCACATAGTTTTATTTATTTTCTTTTTGATTAATTTTTGTTTATTATTCATTTACATCATTCATTTACATAAGATTTTGAGTTACAAATTTTCTCCCTTTCTTTTCCCTACCCACCACCCCAAAACAGTGATCCTACTGAATACTCCCTCCCCCAATCTGTTCTCTCCTGTATCCTCCCCCATCACCCCTCTGACTTTCCAGTAGGGCAAGATGGATCTCCCTACTCCCGTGCCTCTATATCTTATTTCCGAGTTGCATGTAAATAATAATTGTAATAATTATTATATATATGCATGTATACACACACACACACACACACACACACACACACACACACACACACACTGGCTTCCTCTTTAAGCCAACCTCTTCCTGTTATGTCAGCAACAGGAGACAGAATTCACACCTTCTGTTTCTCTCACAGAGGTTTGATTAGTTACTAAGGGCTAAGCACCTGCATACTTGACATAACAAAAAGGGGTCTTCAAATTTAAATTAATTGCAATTACAAATGGATAATTTTGATTACATTAAATCAAAAGGTTTTGCACAAAGAAAGCCAAGATAAGAACAGAAGAAAAAAAGGGAAGCAGAAACCTGGGGAACAATATTTTAGACCCAGTGTCTCTGATAAAGGATTCATTTCTAAAATATATAGCAAAACTAGCCAAATTTATGAGAATATCTGAAATTCACCAATTGATAAATACTCAAAGGATATAAATAGGCATTTGCCAGATGAAAAAAATCAAGACTATCTATAGTCATATGAAAAGATGCTCTAAATCACTACTGATTAGAGAAATGCAAATCAAAACAACTCTCAGGTATCACATCATACCTATCAGATTGGCTAACATGACAAAACAGGAAAATGATAAATGCTGGAGAAGATGTGGGAAAATTGGAACATTAATGCACTGTCTTTGGAGTTGTGAACAAATTCAACTGTTCTGGAGAGCAATTTAGAAATGTGCCAAAAGGGCTTTCAAACTGTGCATACATGTTCCTCCAGTGGTATATATATGTAAGGAAAGCCCCAGGAGCAGAGCTGAGTTGGTGGAAAGGAAGCAATAGCTTTACCAATATCCTCCAAGAATTCTTTCATTAAAAGCTAAAAAGTGAATTTGAACAGATTTAAGAGTGACAGAACCCATTGGGAGATAGAGTGCGGCAAATTCCCAGCCCAGGAAAGTGTCTACTCAGGTCTGGGCAGGGAAAATGCAGAGCATGCAGGAGGTGTACCAGTGCAGATCTGAGAGCACGTACACAAAAATCAACCATATATTAGGGTATAAAAACCTCACAATTCAGTGCAGAGAGGCAGAAATATTAAATTCATCATTCTCAGATCATGATGCAATAAAAATTATGTGCAATAAAGGGCCATTGAAAGATAGGCAAAAAACTAATTGGAAGCTAAATAATTTAATCCTAAAGAACGAGTGGGTCAAAGAAGAAATTATAGAAACAATCAGTAACTTCATTCAAGAGAATGACATAATGAGACATCATGCCAAAACTTGTGGTATGCAGCAAAGGCAGTTATTAGGGGAAGTTTTATATCCTTCAGTGAATAAATGAAAAAAATTTGAGACAATGGAGGTCAATGAATTGGGCATGCAATTGAAAAAGCAAGAAAAAGAACGAATTGAAAATCCCCAATGAAATATTAAATTAGAAATAATGAAAACCAAAGGAGAGAGTAATAAAATTGAAAGTCATAAAACTATTGAACTTATAAATAAAACTAAGATTTGGTCTTATGAAAAAACCAATAAAATTTATAGACCCTTAGTCAACATGATAAAAAAAAAAAGAAAGAAGAAAACCGAATTTTGAGTATCAAAAATGAAAAGGGTGAATGAATCCTCCAATGAAGAGGAAATTAAACCAATAATTAGGAATTATTTTGCCCAATTGTATATACATAAATTTGACAATCTTAGTGAAATGGATGAATATTTACAAAAATATAAGTTTTTCAGACTAACTGAAGCGGAAGTAAATTACTTAAATAACCCCATCTCAGAAAATGAAATCAAACCAACTATCAGAGAACTCCCTAGGAAAAAACCCCCAGGGCCAAATGGATTTACTAGTGGATTAACTACTTTAAATCAAACATTTAAAGATCAATTGATCCCAATATTCAACAAACTATTTGGAAAAATTGGTGAGAAAGGAGTCATACCAAATTCTTTTTATGATACAAATATGGTACTATACCTAAATCAGGGAGAGACAAAATGGAGAAAGAAAATTATAGACCAATCTCCCTCATGAATATAGATACAAAAATTTTAAATAAAATATTAGCAAAAAGACTACAGCAACCTAACAGAAGAATAATATATTTTGATCAGGCTGGATTTATTCCAGGAATGCAAGGATGGTTCAATATTAGCAAAACCATCAGTATCATTGATCATATCAACAGTAAAAGTACCAGAATCCATATGATTATCTCAATAGATGCATAAAAAGCTTTTGACAAAATACAACATTCATTCCTATTAAAAACACTAGAAAGTATAGGAATAAATGGAATTTTCCTTAAAATAATAGGTAGCATCTACTTAAAGCCATCAGCAAGGATATCCACTATCACCACTCTCATTCAATCTGGTACTAGAAATGTTAGCAGTAGCAATTAGAGAAGAAAAAGAAATCAAAGGAATCAAATTAGGCAAAGAAGATACTAAACTATGACTCTTTGCAGATGATATGATGATATACTTGGAGAATCCTAGAGAATCAAGTAAAAAACTTCTTGAGACAATATATAAATTTAGCAAAGTTGCAAGATATAAAATAAACCCACATAAATCCTCAGCATTCCTATATATTTCCAATGAAGTCCAAAAGCAAGAGATAGTAAGAGAAACCCCATTTAAAATTACTGTAGATGTTATAAAATATTTGGGAATCTACTTGTCAAAACAAACCCAATACCTTTATGAAGACAACTACAAAACCCTTTTCACACAAATAAAATCAGATCTAACTAATTGGAAAAACATCAATTGCTTGTGTCTTGGTTGAGCTGATACAATAAAAATGACATTTTTAGGTAAATTAAATTACATATTTAGTGCCATACCAATCAATATACCAAAAAATTACTTTATAGAACTAGAAAAAAATAGTGACAAAATTAATTTGGAAGAACAAATGGTCCAGAATATCAAGGCAATTAATGAAAAGAAATGCTAGGGAAGGTAGCCTAGCCTCACCAGATTTTAATCTGTATCATAAAGCAGCAGTCATCAAAACTGCTTGGTACTGGCTAAGGAATAGAGTAGTGGATCAATGGAATATAATGGGTACAAAAGACTCAGTGGTCAAAGACGATAGTAATATACTGTTTGATAAGCCCAAAGACCGCAGTTTGGGGGATATGAACTCACTATTTGACAAAAACTGCTGGGAAATGTGGAATATAATATGGCAGAAACTGGGCATAAACCATCATCTAATCCCATATACAAAAATAAAGTCCAAATGGGTGCATGATCTAGGTATAAAAGCTAATACTGTAAGTAATCTGGGGAAACGAGGAATAGTATATCTGTCAGATTTATGGAGTAGGGAAACTTTATGACCAAAGATAAGTTGGAGGGCATTATAAAATGCAAAATGGATAATCTTGCTTATATTAAATTGAAAAGTTTCTGTGCAAACAAAGCCAATGTAACCAAGATTAAGAGGGAAGTGGGAAACTGGAAAAGAATTTTTATAACCAGTGTCTCTGATAAAGGCCTCATTTCTAAAATATATGGGGAATTAAGTAAAATCTATAAGTATACAAGCCATTCCCCAGTTGATAAATGGTCAAGAGTTATGAACAGGCAATTTTCAGAGGCAGAAATTAAAGATATCTATAAGCATATGAAAAAATGCTCTAAATCACTATTGATTTGAGAAATGCCAATCAAAACAGCTTTGAGGTACCACATCTCACCAGTCAGATTGGCTAAGATGACAAAACAGGAAAATGACAAATGCTGGAGAGAATGTAGAAAAATGGGAACACTAATGCATTGCTGGTGGAGCTGTGAACTGATACAACCATTCTGGAGAGCAATCTGGAAGTATGTCCAAAGGGCTATAAACAATTGTATACTCTTTGACCCAGTAATATCACTTCTGGGTTTGTATTCCAAAGAGATCATAAAAATGGGAGCAAGGCACATTTATAAAAAAATGTTTATTGCAGCTCTCTTTGAGATGGCAAAAAACTGGAAATTAAGAGAATGCCCATCAATTGGGAAATGGCTAAACAAGTTGTGGTATATGAATGTAATGGAATACCATTGTGCTATAAGAAAAGGGCAGGAGATAGTCTTCATATTCACTTGGAAAGGCTTATACAAACTGATGCTAAGTGAGAAGAGCAGAACCAGGAAAAATTTTCATAGACACATCTGTATCAGCAAGCACCCTAGCATGCTCAGGATGTCTGCCAGCACAGGTTCTTAGATCTGCTTTTCTAAAGGAAAGCAACTCAAAATGGGTTAACAATCTTACTTTAATAAATCAAACATGTATCATTTACCTAGTTCAAGAAAAAAGTCAGCACGCTGAACTCCAGAGAATACAATTACAGAATACAAAACACAAGTTAACAAGCAGAAGTCACAAGCAGACAAATAGATCAGCAGACAGGCTTCCAGCCATCTCACCATTACATCCATATCTATTCAGTTACCAGAGAGGGAAGCACCAACATCTAGGTTTTTCAAAGCCAGGGGGCTATGGCTTCCCAGAGTCTCATCTGGCCAAATCACACAACTCTTCTCAAAGTGAGCCCCAAAGCAAAACCTCACATCAGGTCATATATAGAGCCTTCTCCTGGATTGGAGAATGTCACAGCTCTCTTGACCCACTGCCCAGTTACAAAGCTACAAGGCGTGGGCATCCCCAAAAAACAAACCTCCTGCCTGTAATGCCAAGCAAAGGCAACTTCCAAGATTCGGATTACCAGCATAATAAACCCCATTTATTCAGCAAACATTCACAGAACAGAGAAAGTCAAAATACAGTGTAACTTGTTCCTTTAGCAAGTAAGTTCTCAATTCAATCCAGGCACTATTCCAACCCTAGACAGTACATTCATTTAGTCATCAAAGTCTCTTCTCAAATGCAGATTACTCTCCAAGCATAAACAAAGTACATTCATTTGTTCAATCACAGAGCACAAAAAAACTCAAAGGCTTCCCACCCCTGCATCTCAAAAGAGGCAGGAGAACACAAAAGGCCATCCACCCTTAAGTTATGAAAAGGCTAAGCTCAGCATTGAATACCCAAGGAAATGGCCTTTTTTTCATCTTCACTCAAGGCAAGCCCTCAGCAATCTCAGTTCCTGGGGAGACAAGGCTCAACAAAGCCATAGCCAGTGTCCTCCTCAAGTCATTCTCTGCCTGTAGAACAGTCCCAGAACCCCTGAAAACATCAGCAAGGCCCTCTTCCAGGATTTCTGTGCAGGCACCACAAGAAAATCCTCCTTCATGGCTTCTGAAGCAACAGCCAGTTTCCAGGACCTCCACAACACCAGCACTGTCCTTCTCCATCAGATGAATCTGGCAAAACAACATCAAAACAGACAGACAAAATACCGGCATCACAGCCATGACTCCTCAGTCCTTGGCAGTTCCTGGTGGCAGTTCTCAAAAGTCCTGGGCAGTTTCAACGGGCTCTTAGCAGTCTTTCTCTCAGCAAGGCAGGCTCCACGATACTGGATACTGTTCTCCCAAAGTCCTTCTGGCTTTCTCTAGGCTTGGGCTTCTCTCCCAATTTATGGCTCCTCCCATGTCAACAAGTCCATCCCACAAACGGGAATCACAAGCTCTGGGTTTTAACACTCAACCCAAAAGCCAAGCCAATATGGGGGCATCTCCAAATTCCATTACCAATACACTGCCACAGGCTCCGTGTGACCACATTCAGCCTATTTGGGGGCAGAGTATACTTTCAAATCAGGGAAGGTCCTCAGAGTCACGTAGCCACTTTAGCAAAGGGCCTAGGGGCAGGGAAGATCTTCAGAGTCCTATAACAACATCATATTTGTGGTGCCCAACTTTGATAAACTGGACTCTTCTCAGCAATGCACAGTTATAAGACAACTCTACAAGTCTCAGGATAGAAGGAGATACCTAAGATCTAGAAAGAACAGAGTTTAAATGGAGACTGAAGCAAACTACATGCTGTTGTTATTTTTCATGTTTGGTTCTCTTTCTTTTTTTCCCGTTGTTTACTCCATTGGTTACAACCCTTCTATACAACCAGACTAATGTCCAATGTAAAATATTTACAGATCTTATACTTGATTGCATGCCACCATGGCCGGGGGAGGAGAGAGAGGGGAGAAAATTTGAAACTCAAGGGATTGTGGAACTGAATCTTGTAAATTAAAAGTAAATAAACAAATCAATTAAGAAAAGAAAAAAAAAACCCCAGGGAGGCACAGCCAGAATTTTCTCCTGACAATCTCCTGGTAGAAGAAGCAGAATTTTCTCTTGACAAGATTCTGGAGGAAAAAACTGTTCTGCTGTAGAGGGAGGGTGGGAGAAAGGGAGAGAGAGAGAGGGAGAGAGAGTCCCTAGGGTCCTCATGTCCTAGGCCTAGCCGAACTGCCAGAGGACTGAAGAGGCATGACCAGGATGCTAATATTTTGTTTGTTTGTGGCTTGGTTGATCCTTGAGTTCCTAAGAACAAAAGCTGTGAGGGTTTTGAAATGTGCTCGACCCAGTAAACTTCAGCGTGTAGCAGGATCTGCCCAGAGGACTGGACAAGGACCTGGGAGCTGTCTGCCTCTGAATCTAGGTGACTGTATGGTGGATTCAGGTAGGAGTTGGGACCATGGAAGGGGATCCAGGGAATCTTGAGAGTGTACTCAGAGTCAAGATGAAGAAAAGTCCTCTCCTTGGATGCTGAATGCTGTGATGCAATTGAAGTTTACTAGAGACCTAGGAGTGGAGGGTTTGTGTATTTTCTAATGATTGTATTTAGTGATTATTGGTACTTAGTAACTAATTGCTAAATAAGTGACTGATTAAGTTAATCTATTTGCTCCATAAGTGGAAGACTGAATTGTATTGTGAGATGAGTGAATGACTAAGTAAGGAGGAAAACCTCCATGGCCACTTTGGTAAAAACTGTTGTACCCAAACCCAAAGCCCAGGTCACTACATACTACCTGATTTGTGGCCCACCATTAAGCCCCTTTATATTTTTGTCTTTGTCTCTTTCTTACACCCTGTAATAGCTTGAAATGCTTAATGTATAGTCCTAGATATTGCCCAAGGCTTAGGCCCCTAACCACCTCCTTCCTCAAATTAACATTCTATATATTCTCTCTGTACAAGGTCCAGCCTAAGGTTATGATGCAAGTTTATCTTATGTAGAGACCACCCTGTTCTATTCCACTGACCAAGCAGGGTGCCCACATCCTTCACCCAGAATATGACCCTGGCCTCTTCAGGGGAATCCCAGTTGCCCCCACCCAATGACCCCACCAACCTGCTCTGGGAAGCTGACTATAACCCTCCACCCTGTGAACTCCACCCTATTCTAGGAAGGACCCCCATGTCACAGGAAGATTGCACCCTTGTACCCTTGTGCCATATTCCCAAATTAGCAATGAGCTGTTCTTTGTTTCTGTGCATCATTGCTTCTGCTAGCTCCCCTCCCTGATTGTGGTTTTTGTGGTTTTAGCCTTTTTAAACAATGCCTGTACCTTCAATTGACTACTACCAATTTGAGTGAACACTGGTAGTTTTGCACTTGATCATAAATCCACACTGAAATTTTACCTTGAACGCAGGGTCTTGGCTCACTCTTATTGTCTGCACAACAAACCTATGTGGCCATTTTAATGATAAGCTGTTGTGAACACTATATTGTGATTACCTGTGATAAGATGTAATGTTGTGAATAAGGTATCTTGATTTTTTGTGGAATGTTTTCCTTAAATTTGTTCTTGAATTTAAAAAAAAAAGTGTTCACTATACTGTGTAATCAGAACCTTAAAAGCTGTTCACAGCAGCATTCTTTTGGGAAGCTGCTCATGCATGGCATTACTCCACTTTACATTTCATAACATTCTCTGTGTTTTGTTTGGTCATAAATTCTTCCCTTCTCCATAAATCTGACAGGTAAACTATTCCTTGCTCTCCTACTTTGCCTATAATATCAGTTTTTTATATCTAAATAATCTACTTATTTTGACTTTATCTTGGTATATGGTGTAAGATGTTGTTCTATGACTAGGTTCTGCTATACTATTTTCTAGTTGGTCCAGCAGTTTTTGTTAAATAGTGAGTTCTTATTCCAGATGCTGGAGTATTTGGATTTCTCAAACAGTAGCTTAGCATAGTCATTGACTACTATGTCTTGTGTACCTAACCTATTCCACAGATCCACCACTATTTGTTTTCTAGTACCAAGTAGTTTTGATGACTGATACTTTATAATACAATTTAAGATATGTTAAGGTGAGGCTGCCTTCCTTTGCATGTCTTTTCATTAATTCCTTTGATATTCTGGACCTTTTCATTCTTTTAGATGAATTTTGTTATGATTTTTTCTAGTCTTGTTAAATAAGTTTTTGATACTTTGGTATGACACTGAATAAGTAAATTAATTTAGGCAGAATTGTCATTTTTATTATATTAGCTCAGCCTACCCACGAGTGTATCAGCAAGCACTCTAGCATACCCAGGATGGCTGCTAGCACAGGTTCTCAGATCTGCTTTTCTAAAGGAAAGCAACTCAAAATGGGCTAACAATCTCACTTTAATCAATCAAACATATTTCATTTACCTAGTTTAGGGGAAAAAGTCAGCACCCTGAACTTCAGAGAATGCAAACAGAATACAAACAGAAGTTACAAGCAAACAGAGAAACAGATTAGCAGACAGGCTTCCAGCCACCTGAACGTTACATCCATACTTAGTCAGTTACCAGAGAGGTAAGCACCAACATCTGGGTTTTTCAAAGGTGGGGAGGGGTGGTGAGGAGCAGAGCTCAACAGCTTCCCAGAGTCTCATCTGGTCAAATCACACAACTCTTCTCAAAGTGAGCTCTAAAGCAAAAACTCACATCAGTGAATATATAGCCTTCCCTGGATTGGAGAATGTCACAACCCTCTTGACCCACTGCCAGTCACAAAGTAATAGGGTGTGGGCATTCCTGAAGAACAAGCCTCCTGCCACAGGCTCCATGTGACTACATTTAGCCTATTAGGGGACAGAGTATACTTTCAAATCAGGGAAGGTTCTCAGAGCCATTTAAGCTTATCAAAGGGCCTAGGGGCAGGGAAGATCTGCAAATTCTCATAAAAATGAGTAATTTTTTTTTCTTATTTAGATCTGACTTTATTTATGTAAAAGTATATTGTAATTGTGGCCATATGGTTCCTTGGTTGGCCTTCACAGGTAGACTTCAAAATATTTTATAGTGTCTACAAAACCTTTAAGTGAAATTTCATTTTCTATCTCTTGCAGTTGGGCTTTGTTCATAATACAAAGAAATGCCAATGATTTAGTGGGTTTATTTTATATCCTGCAAATTTGCTAAAGTTCTTTATTATTTCAAGTAACTTTTTACTTGATGCTCCTAGGATTCTCTATGTATACTATCATATCATTTGCAAAGAATTATAGCTTTGTTTCTTCTTTCCCTATTTCAATTCCTTCAATTTATTTTTGCTTTTTTTTAGGGGTGTATGGCAGGGCAATTGGGGTTAAGTGATTTGCCCAAGGTCACACAACTAGTAAGTGTTAAGTCTCTGAGGATAAATTCTAACTCAGTTCCTCCTGGAATGGTGTTCTATTCACTGCATCACCTAGCCACCCCTCTTCAATTTCTTTTTCTTCTCTTATCACTAAAGCTAACATTTCTAGTACAATATTGAATACCAATGGTGATAATAGAAATCCTTGTTTCACCCTTGATTGTATTGGAAATGCTTCTCGCTTATCTTCATTACATATAATGCTTGCTGATGGTTTTAGATAAATGTGACTTATCATTTTAAGGAAAATTCCATTTATTCCTATGCTCTCTGGTGTTTTTTAAAGGAACAGTGCTGTATTTTGTCAAAAGCTTTTTTTGCATTCATTGAGATAATCATATGATTTACATTAGTTTTGTTATTTATATTGTTAATTGCATTGATAGTTTTCCTAAAAACCTGTCTTGCATTCCTGGTATAAATCCTACCTAGTCATAGTCTACTATCCTTGAGATAAGTCACTGTAATTGCTTTGCTAATAATTCATTTAAATTTTTTTGCATCTATATTCTTTAGGGAAATTGGTCTATAATTTTCTTCCTCTAAAATTTTCTTCTCAGTTTAGTTATCAGCACCATATTTGTATCATAAAAATAATTTGGTAAGACTCCTTTTTTTTCATGTATTTTCCCAAAATATTTATATGATATTGGAATTAACTGTTTGATAGAATTCAGTTGTAAATCCAACTGGCCCTGGAGAATTTTTCTTAGAAAGTTCATTGATGGCTTATTCAATTTCTTTCTCTGAAATGTAGTTAAGTATTTTATTTCCTCTTCTGTTAATCTGGGAAATTTATTTCTTTTGTAAATATTGATCCATTTCTCTAATATTGTCAAATTTATTGACATACAGTTGGGGAAAACAGTTGGTGATTATTGTTTTGATTTTCTCTTCGTTGGTATTGAATTCACCCTTTTCATTTTTGGTACTAATCATTTGGTTTCCTTCTTTCTTTCTGTTTTTTTTTTAATCAAATTAACCAAAAGTTTATCGATTTTACTGGTGTTTTTATTTTCATGAAACCATTTCTTAATTTTGTATTAGTTCAATAGTTTTCTTCATTTCAATTTTATCAATCTCTCCTTTGGTTTTCAGAATTTCTAATTTGGCATTTAATTGGGGATTTTAAATTCATTCATATTCTAGCTTTTTAAGTTGCATGCCCAATTCATTGGACTCTTCTTTATTTTATTCATATAAGCATTTAGAGATATAAAACTTCCCGTAAGAACTGCTTTTACTGCATCCCACAATTTTGGTGTGTTGTCTCATTATTTTCTTTTTCTTGCAGGAAGCTATTGATTGTTTCCATGATTGGTAGTTTGACTCACTCATTCTTTAAGATTAGATTGTTTAGTTTCCAATTAATTTTTGGGTATCTTTCTTTTGTCCTTTATTCCATGTAATTTTTTATTGCATCATGATCTGAAAATGGTGCATTTAATATTTCTTTCCTTCTGCATTGGATTGTGAGGTTTTTATGACATAATACATGGTCAATTTTTGTGTAGATGTCAGCTTACAGTAAATTTATCACTGCTTATCCTCAGGCAGGACTTTCAGTGCCCCTTCACTTCTAGCTTCCTCTTTCATTCAATAATGTTGGTTGAATGCTGTCTAGACCATCAGGGTTGGTTCTATTTTCAAATTTCTCTTCAATGAAAGGTAGGGGAGACTGAATCACTGAGGAACAGAAATTCTTTTCCAACAAAAGGTACTGCCATGTGGAACTCGGGGTAGCTAACACAAAGAGTGTCTAAGAGTGAACTGAGAAAGACCTTTTGTTGTTAATTATTGTTTTCTGTGGAGTCTGCCATGTTTGGGATTTCTTCCTTTCTTCTCTTATTGGTCTTGCTCATATTATTCATTTTATTATTTTCTTGCTATTTTGGGTGAGATTCTTAGCTCATCTAAGACACAATCCCTCATTACTTTATCATAAGTGTTTAATCATTTATAAAATTATATTTTCCTTTCTAAAATTCTAAATATTATTATCTGTGTCATTGTATTTAAACTGGGTGATCCTACAAAGTTTGATTCAAATGCTCCATTTGGATCTATTTAAATTGTTCCAGGTGTTCAGTATTTTGTGCTATAAATCAAAATCTCAGTTGTATGCAAATGACCTTTACTCACCTTAATTTCTTTACTTCCAGGTTGAATTGAAAATCACAGTCATCTAATTCATAGATGACTGATTTGTATCTAAAAAATCTCTTATCAAATGAAGCTGTAGCCTGAATTCCAAATACATATCATCATAAGGTGTTGACCTAATCCCAGACTGAAAGCCTAAGGAAAACCTGAATCAAGTTTCTAATCCCATTTTATAAAGCTGCTAGCCAGCTCCATTTATGTGATAATACTTAAATACTGTTTGTAACTTTTCTTGTCCTACAGCTTGAAATCATCTTTCTCATTTGTCACACATTTTTAACCTAGATTCTGCTTCCTGCTGAGTTGTGTCATGTCCAGATTTAGTCCTCAATGTAGTTTTTTCCCTTATATTTGCTTTCTCTCTCTCTCCCTCTCTCTCTCTTTTTTTTTACTCTTATGAGATTTTACTGTAATTAAGACTTGCATGAAAAATTAGAGAATTTCTGATAAAAAATATTCATTTGACAAGGCTCTCAAGCTCACACCCTACTCTGGTTAACTTAAGCAAAAGCCATTTATTTTAATATCTGCCCATTTGTAATTTCTATTACAAAATAATGGTATGTACATAAAAGTGAATTTTATTCACTAATGTTGTTGTTGTTGTTGTTTACTCACTCTTCTATCATGATCAAATCACTGTGACCCCATTTGTGTCAACCACTCAAGTGGTTTGCCATTTCTTTCTCCAGCTAATCTTACATAGGAGGAAAATAAGCCAAAATAGGTTATGTGACTTGCCCAGGGTCATACACACCAGTATCTGAGACCAGATGTGAACTGAGAAATATGAGTTTCCCTGACTCAAGGCCCCTCATTCTAACCACTGTGCCACTTAGATGCCCTTTTTCCCTAATAAAGCTATGGGATACAATAAATTGCCAAATCCATCACTCAAAAGAAAAAACAAAGAGAAACAAAGAAAAAGAATAAAGGAAGAAAACCATAAAACAAAAACTTTAAAATAGTTTAGAAATCTGAAATATTTTATCAATAAAAGTCAAATTAAATGACTGATTTTAAAAATTGTTACACCTGGGCAGAGCCAAGATAGTGGAGTAAAAGCAGGAGCTTGTTTCACCTCTCCCCTAAACACCTACAAATTCCTGTAAAATGACTCAACAAATTCTAGAGCTACAGAACCCACAAAATGGCAGAGTGAGACACATTTCCATCCCAAGATAGCCAGAAGGCCAACAGGGATGGTCTATTGCACCATGCTAGGAGCAGAGTGCATTCCAGCGTGGGCTGTGCTCACACAAACAGGGCTGGAGCAGGCCTCAGGGGACTGAATCACTGGTGGCTGTGACAGTTTCCAGACTTTTAAACCCACAAATGCCAAAGATAGCATAGAAGGTCAATGGGAAAGCTCTGTGGGACCTGGGAGAAAGAGAAGCGTGGTATGACTGGGACCTGGCCCGAACCTTGGGGCAGTGGAGGTGGCTGTATGTAACGATACTGGGATTTGAAGATCTTCCACGCCCCTTGAGCTTGCTGATGTAGCAGGAAGGGGTGGAGCAAGAGAACGCCAGAACCAAGCTAGTCTCCGTGCGGTGCTGACTGGAAGCGGCGTCAGAGGCAGTAGCTGCG
>JAQQSU010011700.1:0-12105 GCA_028627135.1 Pseudochirops cupreus
GGCTTCAGGCCAGGCTGGTTTTGGTTCGCAGTGCTGATATGGTTCCTTGTAGCCGAGCTGACTTTAGTGGGAAGTATCTTTGTGTGCGTTTTGGAGTTCCAGGATTGGTTTAGAGTCCTATTTTATGGGTATTTTGGGGTGGCTATGTGAGAGCTGCGATGTGTTGCTGCTGCTACGCCGCCATCTTGGCTCCGCCCCCTAAAATCAGTATTTTTTAGGGAAATTGGTCTATAATTTTTTTTCTTTGGGCTCTTCCTGGTTTAGGTATCAGCCCATATCTATGTCATAAAAGCAATTTGGCAGGGCTCTTTCTTTGCCTGTTTTCCCAAATAGTTTATGTAATATGTGAATTAAGTTCTTTAAAAGTTTGGCAGAATTCACCTATAAATTCAACTGGCCCTGGAGATTTTTTCTTAGAGAGTTCATTGATGGCTTGTTCAATTTCGTTTTCTAAAATGGAGTTAAACATTTTATCTCCTTTTCTGTTAATCTAGGTAATTTATACTTTTGTAAATATTCATCCATTTTACTTAGATTGTCAGATTTATTAGCACACAGTTGGTCAAAAAGCTCCTAATTACTGCTTTAATTTCCTCTTCACTGCTGGTGAATTCATCCCTTTCATTTTTGCTACTGGA
This sequence comes from Pseudochirops cupreus, assembly GCA_028627135.1. Classification (NCBI taxonomy): domain Eukaryota; kingdom Metazoa; phylum Chordata; class Mammalia; order Diprotodontia; family Pseudocheiridae; genus Pseudochirops; species Pseudochirops cupreus. The sequence goes on from JAQQSU010011700.1 coordinate 639, forward strand.
AATTTGATTTTCTTTCTTTTTAAAATCAAATTAACCCACAGTTTATCCATTTAATTTTATTTTTCATAAAACCAGCTCTTAGTTTTATTTATTAATTCAATAGTTTTCTTACTTTCAATTTTGTTAATCTCCTTTGATTTTTAGAATTTCTAATTTGGTGTTTACTTGGGGATTTTAAATTTGTTCTTTTTCTTAGCTTTTTTAGCTGTATACCAAATTCATTTATCTCCTCTTTCTCTATTTTATTCATATAAGCATTTAGAAAGATAAAATTTCCCCTAAGAACTGCTTTGGGTGCATCCCTAAGTTTTGGTATATTATCTCATTATTATTCTCTTTGATGACATTATCAATTATTTCTATGATTTGCTGTTTGATACACTCATTCTTTAGGATTAGATTATTTAGTTTCCAATTCGTTTTTAGTCCGATGGTCCTTTATTTCACACAATTTTTACTGCATGATGATCTGAAAAAGAGGCATTTAATATTTCTGCCTTTCTGAGGTTTATATGGTCAATTTTGGTGTAGGTACCATGTACCACTGAGAAAAAGGTATTTTCTTTTCTATCCCCATGAAATTTTCTCCAGAGGTCTATCATATTTAACTTTTTAAAAATTGTATTCAGCTCAATTTCTTGTGGTTAGATTTATCTAGTCCTGAGAGGGGGAGGTTGAGGACCCTCACTAGTATAGCTTTACTGTCTATTTCTTCCTATAACTCACTTAACTTTTCTAACAATTTGGATGCTATACCACTTGGTGCATATGTTTAGTATTGATATATTATTTCATGGCCTATGGTAACCTAGCAAGATGTGGTTTCCTTATCTCTTTTCATTAGATCTATTTCTGTTTTTGCTTTATCTGATTGCTACTCTTGCTTTTGTTTTTACTTCAGCTGAAGAATAATATAGTCTGTCCTGGCCTTTAACCTTTACTATGTGTATCTCTCTGCTTCAAATCTTGCATTTTTATGGAAGAGTTCATCCCATTCACAATTATGATTACTGTGTATTTCCCTCCATCCTATTTTTCCCCATTTATTTATACTTTTCACTTTCTTTTTAGCCTGCCCCTTCCAACCACTGACCCCTTCAATCTGCTCTCCCTTCCATCAGCCTCCCCCACCCTTTCTTTCCCCTTCTACTACCCTACATGGTAAGATAAATTTCTACACCCCACTGAATGTATATTTTATTCTCTCTTAGAGCCAAATCTAATGAGAGTACGGTCCAAACAATGCTTACTCCTCCATTCCCCCCCTCTACTATATAATAGGTCTTTTGGGCCTCTTCATTTGATATAATTTGCCCTATTCTACCTCCTCCTTTCCTCTTTTCCCAGTATAATCCTTTTTTTTTTTTACCCCTTAATTTTTTTTAAAAAAATCATCACATCAAAATCAACTTATAACCATACATCCTCTGGCTATGTATACTCTTTCTAATTGCCCTAATAGAGATACAATTCTCAACAGTCATAAGTATCATCTTCCTGTGTAGGGATGTGAAGTTTTTTTTTTCCTTTTCTGTTTACCTTTTTCTGCTTCTTTTGAGTCTTGTATTTGAAGTTCGAATTTTCTGTTTAGTTCTGGTCTTTTCATCAGGAAAGCTTGAAAGCCCCCTATTTCACTGAATATGCATCTTTTCCTCTGAAAGATTAAGTTCAATTTTTCTGGGTAGTTGATTCTTGGTGGTAATGCAAGCTCCTTTGACATCTGGAATATCATAATACAAGTCCTCTAATCCTCAATGAAGAAGCTGTTATATTCTATCTACTTCTGATGGTGGCTCCTTGATATCTGGATTGCTTCTTTCTGGCTGCTTGCAGTATTTTCTCCTTGACCTGATAATTCTGGAATTTGCACATACCTTGGAGTTTTCAATTTGGGATCTCTTTCCTAAGGTGATGGGTGGATACTTGCAATTACTATTTTACCTTCTGGTTCTAAAGTATCAAGGCAGTTTTCCTTGATAATTTCTTGAAAGATGCTGTCCAGGCTTTTTTTTTTTTTTAATCAGGGCTTTTGGGTAGTTCAGTAATTCTGAAATTGTCTCTTCTGGATCTGTTTTCATGGTCAGATATTTTTCCAATGAGGTATTTTACATTTTCTTCTATTTTTCATTTTTAAAATTTTAACTGATTCTTGATGTCTCATAGAGTCATTAGTTTTCACTTGCCCAATTCTGATTTTTAAGGAATTACTTTCTTCAGTTAGCTTTTGTACCTTCTTTTCCATTTGGCCAACTCCACTTTTAAAAGAGTTGTTTTCCTCAGTCAATTTTTGTCCTTCCTTTTCTGAGCTGCTGACTCTCTCTTGCATAACTCTCATTTCTTTTCTCAATTTTTCTTCTACCTTTCATCTGATTTTTAAAATCCTTTTTGAGCTTTTCCAAGAAGGCTTTCTGGACTTGAGATCAATTTGTATTCCTCTCTGAGGCTTTGCACATAGGCATTCTGACACTGTTGTTCTCTTCTGAGTTTATGTTTTGGTCTTCTCTATCACCACAGTAGCTTCCTATGAACAGGGCCCTTTCAGCTCAGTTTTTTAAACCTATTTCATGACTTTTAAAGTTGAGCTTTGCTCCTAGGACACAGGGGGCACTGTCCCAAGCTTCTTGCACTGGGGGCCCAGGGCCTGATCACTGAATTTTTGAGCTGCGGTAGCCCAGTCTAGTTGTGCTGGGGTTCTGGGGGTGGCAGTTTGCCTTCAGTGCTGGGGCTGGAAGTCTCACACTGGCCTGCTGTGCTGATGGTCTGCTGAGACAGGACTGTGTGACCTTGGTTGCTAATCTATGATATGGTTAGGCACCTCCAATTGGCTTGCCCAGACACCATCTGCGCTCCCCTTTTATCCAAGTGAGACAAACCTTTCCTGAAGATCTTCTAAATTATCTTAAGCTGGAAAATTGCTCCACTCCATCTTTTTGTGGATTCTGTTGCTCCCAAATCCTCTTAGAGGCTTGATTTAATGTTGTTTCCAAAGGAAACTGGGGAGAGGCTCAGGCAACTTCCTGGCTTCTCTCTGTCATCTTGGTTCCATCTCCTGCTTTTAAGAAATCTTGCCTGGATGTGTAGCAGACATCTTAAACTCAATACACTGAAGATGAGATTTCGTTATCTTTCTCCTAAACCTTTCCCACTTTCTACCTTCTCTACTTCTGTAGAGGACAATGCCATCTTCCCCAGGCCCTTCAGGTTTGTAACCAACCTGCTTCCAAGGCCTGTCAATTTCACCTCTTTCACACGGCTCAAATACAAACCCTTCTCCCGGACTGCCACCACCCCGGTGGAAGCCTACATCACCTCATGCCTGGCTCACCAAAAGGTCTGCTGGTGGGTCGGCCTGTCTCATGTCTCTCTCCACTGCAGCCCACCCTCCATTCAGCTGCATAAGGGATTTCCCTAATGGACAGGCTGGACCATGTCATCTTCCTGCTCAATAAACCCTAATGGCTTCCTACTGTTTTTGGTAACAAATGAAAAAATGCCATTTGGCATTCAAAGCCTTTTATAACTTAGCTTCTTCCTACATTTCCAATCTTCTTACATTTTACTTCCCAACACATACTCTTCAATCAATGGTGTTCAACTGCTTTCATGAAGACTCACCATCTCTCTGCTCCAGGCATTTCTCCTGAAATGTTCTTCCTCTTCGCCTCCAGACTACTGACCTCCTTGGCTTCCTTTAAGTTCCAACTAAAAATCCCACCTTCCACAGGAAGCCTTCCCCAGCCCCTCTTAATCCCAGTGCCTGCCCTGTTGTTTCCTATTTACCCTATATACAGTTTGCTTCATTTATATCTGTTTGCCTGAGGTGTCTCCCCGCCCCCCCCCCATCAGATCCTTACTCCTTGAGGGCAGGAGTATTTTCTGCTTCTTTTGTATCCTCAGCTTAGCAAAGTGCCTGGGACATAGTAGGAACTTAGTAAGTGTTTATCGATTGATTGGTAGTACTGCAAAGGGTAGACTGGAGCGGAGAAAGGGCATACAGGTAGAAAGATCTGCAAAAAGACTATTACAAGAGTCCAAGGTGTGAATGATGTCAATAAGGTCCCATCTTAAGGTGCAGGCAGGGGAAGAAGAAAGAGGTAACAAACATAAGAAATGCTGTAGGATTTGGTGAAGGGAGGAAGAGGAAAGAGTCAAAAATCCTCCCACAAAGGTATCAAATGGGGGAGATTGAATAAGTAATGGAAACACTGACAGAAATAACTAAATTCAGATAACGTAGATTCTGAGGGAAGAAAAGCTTGGTTTTAGGTATGTTTGAGTGAAACGTCAAGGTGGAAATGCAGGGCTAGAGTTTGGGAATGAGATCAGGATCACAACTGCAGAGTAACATATCAAGGTTGAAGCCTACATCAGATTGCTAAGAAAGAGTAAAGTTAAGAGAAAAGATAATGCCAGACAAAATCTGAGGAACACTCACCTTATAGGATCAAGAGAAGGACTAGAGAAGAAGACAGGTAAATGTTTACAAAGGAACCAGTAGAATGGTACCTCTGAAGCAAAGGAAGGAGAAAGTACACAGAAGAGGTTACTAGCCTTATCAAAAGTTGCAGAGAACTCAAGAGAGAAGACCAAAAAAAAGGCCTTTGGAATTAAAGATAAGGATAAGGATGTCTTTATTGACCTTAGAAATATTTTCCACAGAGCAGCAGGGACCTAAAAGCTAAATTACAACATCCTAGAAGAGGTGAAAAGAGATGACATCAAGGGGACAGGTAGAGTTTAGCTTGAGTCTGTATCAGGATCTCCCTTCTTCTGAGACAGGAGAGAAGAAAAGAACTGGGAGTAATTTTAAAAGTTATAACAGGAAACTGGTCAAGACGAATAGACTGGAATCCACAGACTCCAAAAAAAAAAAAGGGATCACTGAGGTCATCCTGTACAACATACATCAGAACAAAAATTCTCTCTAACACATCCAAAGGTTAGTCGCTTATATACTTGGAAGGTCATTACCTCCTGGAGTGGGCACTTTTTTCTTATATCAATACTCAATCTGTTTCCCAGTAACTTCCTCTCATTGTTCTTACTTTTAAGAAAAAAATATAATCTCTCTTTCACATGATAGTTTTTGAAATTCTTGAAGACAGCTATCATATCTCTTAAATCTTCTCTCTTTCAGGCTAAATATTCCTATGTTCTTTAACCAATTTTTATATAGTATAATCCCAAGGCTCTACATCTTCCTGATATCCTTAGCAGATAAAGAGATTAGGTCAAGTGCCAACCTGTGAGGGACTTCAGTGAGGTGTTTATTAAACCATGTGCTGTTAAGTGAAAAGTGGACCAGTAAGGAAATAAGAGTGAAATGCTGCTGGGCAGCAGTGAGGATCAACTTGATTTCATGCCTCTTTTCAGCAGCTCAGAATAGAAGCAGAAAAACTGGCTAGCAGGATTACTCAAACTTGAGGATTAATAGGTTCTCAGGACTAATGAAGGCATCAAGGAGGTTAGAAAATGTAGCATAATAGTTACTGAATCAATTATTCATATCAGAAATACATAAGAATGAAAGCAAAGCATACAGGCTTCACTGGAGGCAATAGTGATGGGCGCTGATATCTGTACAACACTTTAAGATCTGCCATGTATTTACACACATTAAGCAAATGGAAGTGACCTCATCATTCTGAGAGTCCGCTACAACCATGCAGACTTGAAGTCCTTCCTATGAGATTTATTCACATTATTCCAAAAAGTCTACGACAGCGGGTTTACTTGAAGTGCTGGAGGCCTTTCTTGCCTTCTCCCAAGCAGGATTCAGAGGAGCATTCTGGCTTCCTTTCTTTTTTTTTCCTTCCCCTTCTCTTTAAGTGACTCAAAAAATGCAAGCAGCCTGAAAATAGGCAAGTTTCTGATCACTGGCATATGATGGAAAAAACATGCTCCCCCTCTAGCCTTCACCAATTCCTCCCTGCCTGGTAAGGGTTAGGGTTAGCCTCTGCTGTGGGAGAAAAGCAGACACACCCACACAGAATTGAGCAAGGCTGCCTGCCCAAGATTTGGAGAGCACTGTATAATAGAAAGAATGCTGAATCTGGAATCAGGAGAACTGATTTCACCTGTGACACTTAGTTGTGTGACCATGAGCAAGTCAACTAAACCTCCAAGTTTATTTCCTCACTAGTAAAATATGGGTAATACCACCCATAGTACTTACTTCACGGATTGTTCAGAGACTAAATGAGATAATACATGCAAAATGCTTTAGAAACAAAGTATTACAGAGCCATTTCCTATGTTATTAGCAGGGATGTGTTATCTTCAGGCAAATTACAACCAACAAGCATTCATTAAGGGCTTCATGTGAATGTGAAATCCTTAAGTGCTGGGGATACAAAGATGGCAAAAATAAAAACAAAAACACCTTTCCCTGCCCACAAGGAGCTTGCATTCTAATGGGGAAGAAAGTATGTAATTATCTTCGTAAAGACAAGACGTAACAGAGCAGATGATGCACAGTCTTCTCAGAGAGAGAGAGAGAGGCACTAGCAGAATGTAATACCTCGAAACGGCTCCTGTAAAGATGGAATTGGAGTTGTGTTTTTTGTTTTTGGTGAGGCAATGGGGGTGACTTGCTGAGGGTCACACATCTAATACATGCCAAGTGTCTGAGGCTGCATTTGAACCCAGGTCCTCCTGACTCCAGGGCCAGCTCCACCCACTGCACCACCCAGCTGCCCCCACCGCCCTGGAGCTCAGTCTTGAAGGAAGTCAGGGAGGCTGCAAGGCTGAGGTGAGAAGAGGTGCATTCCAGGCATGGAGATGGAGTGTCATGTATGAGGGACGGCAACTAGGCCAGTGTGGCTGCATGATAAAGTGTCTGGAGGGGAATAAAGTATAAAGAGACTGGAAAAGTAGAAGGGGCCAGATTCTGTAGAACTTTAAACACTAAGCTTGATTCTGGAAATAGTAGGAAGTTATTAAGCGGATGGGTGAATGACACAGTCAGACCTATACTTTAGGAAAATCACTCTGGTAACTAAATGGAGGATGGATGGGAAGATATAAGAGAAGAGAAGGTAGAAATGACAAGATCTGACAATAGATTGGCTATGCAGGGTGAATTCAAATGAGGAGTCAGGGATGACCCGGTATTTCAAGCCTATGTGACTGGAAGAATGGTATGTCTTTAACACTAATTGGGGAGAGGGAAGGGTTTTAGGGGAAAGTTAATGAGTTCTGTTTTGGACATATTGAGTTTGAGATGCCGATGGGGAATAGTTTGAGATATCCAAAAAGCATTTAATGATGCTATGAGTAGCTGAGGAAAGCAGGCAGCTAAGAGGTACAGGAGATACAGTATTGAACTTGGAACTAGGAAGACCTGAGATAAAATCTTGCCTCAGAAACTGACTAGCTGTGCGACCCTGGGCAAGTCACTTCCTTCTCTTAGCTTCAATTTCCACATCTATAAAATGGGGATAACAGCACTCACCTCATAGGATGGCTGTGAGGATCAAATGAGATAACCTATGTAAAGTACTCTGTTATATGATACTTTATTGTTATTATTATTTAGCAGATTTTGAATAAAGCGAGGAAGTGGTCATTATAAAATAACTTTCTGAGGTTTTTGTCATTTGAAGATTGAGTGGCACTTCTATATCTTAACTGGATAATAAAATGTTCAATAGTTTAAGTTGCAAAAGTAGACTCCCAAGGTATACCACTTGAGAAATCCCCACTTTGCTACTACGGGTTGACAACAATCCATTGAAACAGCTTTTGAACCACTTATGAATCTACTTAGTCTGTATTTCTCTAATATCTACAGGAGCACTACAACATACTTTGAAATCAAGATATACTACGTCAAAAGCACTCCAACCTTTCCCTTTTTAAGTCAAAAGACTATACACATTGCTGCTTAATCTCCTTTATAAATAAGGACATGAAGTCACAATTTTTGACATATTTTACAAAACTCTAAAATGGAAATTCTTTAAAAGCAAGGCTATCAACCTAAAATCATCTCCTCACAAGAATGTGACCTAAACACTTTTTCAGACAGGCACTTATTATATAAAGAAGCACTCTTTCATTCTATGTTGGCACAGAAAGGCTAATGGACTTCATTTTGGTTACATCTCACTGCAATGATTTGAAATGAAAAATTATAAAACCAAATAGATGTTGATTACTATTTTAAGTTACTTGGGGGAAAAGCTGGGTAATAACATGAAGGGAAAGTGTTGATGTCTAATTCTCAAATAGAAAAAATTTTAGAAGGATTATTCAATGAACTATCTCTCGTTAGAGGGGCAGAAATCAGAATCCATACTATCCAAACTTAACTCTATGGTATTAAAATGTCTTCAGCACTCAAGGTTTACAAAATGAAAAGCATTTCTTGCCCCCTTTCCTCCAGCAAACCACTTAAATTGCTATTAATGAAATAAGTTGGAAACTTGAGGAAACCAAGAAGTTAAAGAAAACCTAAAGAATGAATCTGCCTTGTTAGATTGGTTAAGGTTAAACAAAACTGTGGGAAGGAGGCCACTAAGCCAACCAGCGACCTAGAACTAGAAGGTACAGTGGGGCCCGCTCACTTAATTTTAAAAAAATAACTATTTCAATATAATTTGTTTCTTTTGTCATCTTACGTATTTTGTTTTATGAATTTAAAAACACGATTCTGAGAAGAGGACCGCAGGCTTTAGCAAAATGCCAAGGGGGTCCGTGAGTTTAAAATATGAGCTAAAATCCTGCCCCTGCAAGCAGTCTTTTCCAGTCCCTCCTAACACCAGCGCCGAGCTGCAGAGCTCAGCTCTAAGCAGTCACTTTCAAGATGCCCCCTGTAAGACACTGCAAACTCCTCGGGGGGAGGGGCTCCTTTTGGCTTCCTGGGTACCCACCCCAACAGCTCTTCACACTGGCAAGTAGCAGATGCTTAATAACGCTCACTGACTTCCCCAGGAATTCTAGCGCCTCCCCTCTATCGATCATCCCAATGTATCCCGCGATTAGAAGCATTTACAGAAGGTTTACCATGTGCTGGGCCCAGTGCCAAGTGAGCACTTTACAGATATTTCCTCTGAGCCCCGCAACAACCCCGGGGGGCCGCCGCCTTTATTACCCTCACGATACAGTCCAGGGAAATGAGAGAACACCGAGGTGAAACTACCCGCCAGAGGTCCGAGAGCACATCTGAACTCAGGTCTACCCGGATATCACGATAACGACCACTTACATTCCGTGCTTACTACCTGCCAGGTACCGAGTGCTCTGTAACCACGATTTCACTTGATCGTCAAACGGGGGGAGGGGGTAAGTAGGGGGGGGGAAGAGAAGGTGCTCTTGGTATCCCCATCTTACAAACAAGAAAGCCAATCAGGTCACTTTCCCAGGGTCACGGGGGGGAGAGGGGCCACAACAACAAAGGTGAACAGCGGATGGAGGTGCCAGCCCTTCCTAAGCTCAATTCTGGCTACAATTGACAGCTGCCTGACCCTGGGCACGTCACTTCACCCTGCTTGCCTCAGTTTCCTCGTCTGTAACATGAGCTGGAGAAGGAAATGGCCAACTCCTCCAGCATCTCTGCCAAGAAAACCCCCAGAGAAGTCACATAACAGTCGGACGCGATGGAGAGAACAGAACAACCTCCTAGTTTGTACAGTTTTTGGCCACCCCCCCCCCATTAGACTGTGAGCTCCCCGAGGACACAGGCTGTCTTTGCCTTACCACGCAGTAGGCGATTAATAAATGGTTACTGACTGAGATCAAGGATCAGGACTAGGACTGACTTAGCCACTACCCCCTATGACTCGCTCTAATCTTCATCATCTTATACAGCTGGTGCCTAATAAATGCAGGTTGGGTTGACCTGCATTTCATCCGTGATCCGCTCCCTCTCCCCCCAAAGTGCATCTTCCTGATCCCCCCCCTCCCCGCCCCTTGCAGGGCTTCCTGGGGACGGCCGCGGTTCGGGGCTGCCCGGGCCCGGCCACGCCCGCCCCGCCCGCCGTACCTGGAACTCCAGGGTGCACTTGGTGCCCTGGGTGATGTCCTCGTAGAAGCACTGCTTGGCGTTGTCGGGCAGCTCGAAGGTGATCTCCGAGCAGCTGCCGGGCCCCAGAGCCAGCGCCAGCAGCAGGAGGGCGGCTGCCCACGCCGACCCCGGCCGAGGCATGTCCCGGGCTGGGGGCGGTCGGAGGACGACGGCGAAGGGGCTGTGCGGGACACACACGCGCACACAAAGCCGAAGGAGCCCGGCCCCGGCCTGCCCGCTCCCCCGACGGCTCAGCCCTGCGCAGGAGGCCCGGAGCCTTCGCCAAGCCCCGGCGGCCGGGGAGCCGGCGGCGGCGGAGGGCAGGGCAGCGCCGGTCTCCGGGGGAAACGGCTCCGCGAGGCGCGAGCCGGGAGCGGGCGGGGGGAGGGAGGAGCGGCGCGCGGCCTGGTGGAGTAGGGGGAGAGACCCCGACAGAGAGGAGGTGAGGGGACAGGTGAGGGAGGGGGCAGGGAGGGGGCGAAGCTACAGCGGTGGCGGTGGCGGCGGCGGCGGAGAGGACGGGTGCGAAAGAGACCGGAAACTGCCGGAAGTGAGCGAAATTACGGAAGGAAAAAGGGCGGGGGAGCGCCTCCAACGACCCGGATATAATCCAACCAGCGCGCTCTGGCCGAGCAGGCCGAATGCCTACGTGGAGCGCCGGCGAGCTAAGTGAAGCTCCCGGGGGCGGGGCAGGGGAGGGGAAGCTGGGTGCACGCGCCTCCCGGGAGGCGGGGCTGACGGGAGGAGAGGCGCGCGGGCACCTGCCGGGGGCGGAAGGGGAGGCAGTGGTGTTGGTTGCACGCTCCGCCTAGGAGGCGGGGCTGGTGGAGGGGCGGGGCTCGGGCACCTGCCGCGCTGGCACGGAGCGCGAGACTTTAGTGCACGCGCGGAAAGCAGCAGGGGGCGCGAGAGAAAGCAAAGCAACCCCGCCCCGAGCCGGGTTCTGTAGGGCTAAGAATACGCAGTACGGACCGAGATGAGATTGAATTTTTAAAAGAGACAAAGACTAGCGTTTATAAGAAGGGCAAAAGTATATACCGAGTGCATTTCGACTAGAAGGTCCGATTCCACGCAGAAGCGTAATTAGGCTCCTACTCTGTGCCAAGTATTAGTGCCCTAATGGTGGTGGAAAGACTCCCGCAAACACCGCAGACAGGACGCAAAAAGCTGTAGTACACGAGGTGCTGGTGCTGGTGGTTCAGTCGTGACCCGCTCTGCGTGAGTAGCCCCGGTTGGAGTTTTCTTGGCAAAGATTCCGGAGTAGTTTCATATTTCTTTTTCCTGCTCATTTTACAGCTGAGGAAACAGGGTTAGGTGACGTGCTCAGGGTCACACAGCTAATTCAGTGTAAGACCGGATTTGAACTCGGGAAGACGAATCTTCCCTCCTGCAGACCCAGCGTGAGCCACCCAGCTGCTCCTTATATACAAGAGAAAATAAACGTGATCTTAGACGGGTGAC
>JAQQSU010011701.1:0-12105 GCA_028627135.1 Pseudochirops cupreus
AGATAGATAGATAGATAGATAGATATGTGTATGTATATATGTATGTATGAAAAATATAGAAAGAGAGAGACAGAGAGAGACAAAGTCTTAATGAGGAATATTTCAACCTGGGGCAAATATAGTAAAATTGAGGTGGCAAGCTAGACACTAGAGTAGAATTGCTGGTGCTATTACATGAGTTGAGGGAAGGAGAGGTCCCACATCACTTAGATTATTTGGGAGATGAGGAAGTAGGGCCAATACAGAGATGGGATTACCACAGAGATATGAGCCAGTAGAGTCCATAAGGAGGGAGGGGGAACATGCATTATCACTGAAGGAAGAAAGTGGGAGTCCTGGGAAGAAATGCCTCCCTTGATACCTGTATCATAGAACAAAGCCCCATTTGGCCCAGGGTAGTTTTAGTTCTGACCTTATTCCAAGCATGGTATGGATAAAAACAAAATTTGGGGAACTGGTCTTATTAACCTAACCACTATTCATTATATTGCTTTTAGAGGAAACAGCCTTAAGAGTTTCAAATGAATTTTTGAAAGAACATTTGGAATCTAACCCAATCATTACCTTAGCATATCCTGCAGGATATGCAATTTTTAACATCTCCATTTCCTGGTCTCTATCAAGGTTCTTTAAATCTCAAGCCACATTTGTCTGAAAGGGTGTTGACTTTTGTGACTGAAAAATGTATTGTTATCCTAATCCTAGCTTCAACATATAATACAGAGCCTGGCATGTATGCAGTAGGCATTTAATAAATACTTGCTAATTTTGTTGCTTCTGGTATGAAGGGCCAGATCCAAAGTGTTCACTATAGCCCCATGTTTTCAACCATTATAACAAAGATGATTTGGTATTTGGGAAGATAATCACATTTCCCTCTAAATCTTCTCTACGAAAATGTCAGTCAATCTGACTTGGCCATGTATTTATTACACCTCCTGTGAGGAAATTGACTCTGATGTTCAAAGATGCTTGCCTCTTTGTTCTGTCATTTCCCATCATGCATTGGGACCATGAAAATGAACTAAATGACATCAAAATCACTCAGCCTGAGTCGTGGGATTCCCTCTACTTCTTCCTTCATTATGAGTATAGAAACTATATTTGAACATGTCATTTAGGTTCAAATCAAATTCTACATGCTGTGCATTTTTCTCAATGTAAGCGTTTATGTCCTAAGTAACCTTTCCTACCCTCATATTTTCACTTTGTTTCATTTATTTCATTCTTCCCAAAGAGTTCCCTTGTACTTATCCATTTCTTACTCTTTTGATTTCTGGCCTCTACCCTGAATTTAAAATTCTCAATATAGTAGAGTATACCCTATATAATATTTGTATGTATATTCTGATGTATTACAGAATGAAAGAAAGAAATGTGCATTTACCATGCACCTAAGATGTGCCAACCCTATGTACTAAGCACTTTGCAATTATTTTCTCATTTGATCCTAACAACAATTCTAGGAGGTTGGTGCTATTATCACCTCTATTTTACAGGTGAAGAAACTGAGGCAAACAGAGTGACTTGTCCAGGATCATATAGCTAGTCAGTGTCTTTGGTCTTAGTCAAATTCAGTTCTTCCTGACTTCAATTCCAGAACTCACAGTCTATCTACAAAAAAACAAGCAAACAAAAAAACGAGTCTTGGTTGAAAGAGACCACTTGTACAGAGGAAAGAGTGTTAGTTTTGTTGTCAGATCTTCTCTCTTTCAATTCTGCTTCTCTATTTCCTAGCAACTTGACTTTGTTCATTAATCTCTCTTGATCTCCGTTGACTCATCTCAGCCCACCTAATCCACATGTATTTTCTAAGTACCTCTTCTATGTCAGACATTGATGATACAAAGGCAAAAGAATTATACATTAGAAATGAGGTCTAAGGTCCCTTCCAGATCCAATACTCTGCTCCTGTAATCTGTAAAATAGGGTTGATACCATTAGCATTCACACATTTGCAAGTACACTGATGAGTATGAAGAGCCATATATTATCACTGAATACTTTTTTTAGCAATAGCAAAGCATTTGTGATTTCATCAGCATGGGAAACTCACTCTATCAACACACATCTCAACTCTTTTATGATGCAGCTGATTAATTCAGCTAGCATTTGTTACGTACCTAATAAGTGCCAGTCACTATACAGAACTAGGTGGTAGAGAGGGAAAAAGTTTTTTAAAAAATTGTACCTGCCCTCAAGGAGCTTACATTCTTTTGGAAGGGGGAATTATGTGGAAAGGGATTGCTTTGTAAATATATGGAAAATAGATACATAGTCATTACTGGAGGAAAGGCACTTGCAATTAGGGAGTAGAAATTAGTACTGAGCTGAGTTTTAAAGAAAGAGAATCTCTAAGACAATAATGAGGAGGAAGTGCATCCAAGGCAAAGGGTACTTCCCAAGAGATGGAATGTTGTGCTTAGGGAAGAGTGTGTATTCCAGATGCTAAGTCCTAGGAGGCCTCCTGAGGCACTGAGAGGATCAATCATTTCCTACAGTCACAAAGTGAAGCAACAGCAGGATTTGAGCCATTACTGGAGTTTGTACCATGTTGCCTCTTAACAAAAATAATCAGTCATATGCTGATGAGCTCTCGTGATTGGTGAGGGAGCACAAAATTACCTAACCTACAATATTTAGCTGACTCCAGACCCATACTATCCTTTACATTTATACAACTTTCCTGGTATTGACCTACTTTTCCTCACCTGAAATCAACTAGACTTGCAAAAATCATGATCCAAATCCGTGGGGCAGTCAATCCACTCAGTCTTGGGATTGTTTTCCCATTACTGAGCTGTCTTCATAGATATGTGAGTGTATATTCACCTAGCCCACTATATTTATAAAGCCCTAACCCAGACCATATTTCCCATCTCATCTAATGGAGCCATCCTGTCTATGCTGCCATCAAATATTCCCTTTACCCAGCTTTCTACCTCTGACTCCAAACAGTTAAAAAGTCAATATTAAAACACCTTCTGAAAGGGGCATGCTAACTGACTGCCTGGAATGCTCTCCCTCATCTCTGCCTCCTGGCTTCCCTGGATTCCTTCAAGTCTCAGCTAAAGTATCATGCTTGGCAGGAAATCTTTCCAGGTCATCTTTAATCTTAGTCCTTTCCCTGAGAGATCACCTCCGTTTTAAATTATGTGTGTGTCACACACACACACACACACACACACACACACACACACACACACACACACACACACACACACACACCTTGTTTGTGTATAGGTACTTGTATGTTGTCTCCCCTATTAGACTGAGCTCCTTGAGAGCTGGAATGCGGGTTTTCTTTTGTTTTGTTTTTGCCTTTCTTTGTATTTCCTAGCATATGGTAGGTACTTCAAAAATGCATGTTGACTTGACTTGATATCAATTCACCATCCCTGGGACATGCCAGATTAAAACACCCTGACCTGGCCTCCATTTCCCTGTTTGTTCTCTCCCCTTTGAAGACAGGAAGTGAATTGGGTTTTTTTCTTTGTATCACCAGCACATGCTTAATAAATGTGTTTTTGTATCCTGTGTAATATTGTGGTTACCAAATGCTCTCCACAACACCTGGCAAATATTAAGTACTTGATAAAGCTTGTCGACTTGACAAAGTATTATTGTATCACTCTGTATCTCTAAATGGTATACACATCTAAGTAACTATTATTCCTCCTGTTCGAAACCATTTAGAGATAATATCTTAACTGCTCATTCCATAGCCCAGTTAGAATAAACACACTAAATTAACATTCTGGTTATGTCACTGCTAATAAGCAGTCATTAAAAGGCAGCTGTGTGGGGTAGTGGAAGATCTCTGGACCTGGAGTCAGGAAGACCTGAGTTCAAATGAGACTTCAGATACTTACTAGCAGTGTGACCCTGGGCAAGTCATTTACCCTCACCTGCCTCAGTTTCTTCCTCTACAAAAATAGGGATAATAACAGTACCTACCTCCCAAGGATGTTATGAGAACAAAACAAAAGATAACACTTGTAAATAGTCTATAAATTTTATAGCACTATACAAATGAAACTTTCAGAAGACAACGAGGTCTAAGGTACAGCCTTATATTGCCCAACTTATGGCAGCTGATAGTTATTCTGTTCAGCTGTGCTGTCCCAGGGTAGGTTGGAGTTAGGGTTAGGAGACAAATGCATTTTTCTTTCTATTATTTTCTCCTCAACTTCTGTTATTCAGCACTCGAAGACCTCAGCAGCACTAACTATAGATGCTTTTAGTCTGACTGTTGCGGCAAGAAGCATTCATCAGTTTCCCCCATTTCTATTTTCTGGGAGTAATTTAGAGAAAATGGGCACCTTTTTGCAAAATGACTAATGGACTCCCCAACCTCCAATTGAAGAAGAGTGAGCACATTTACATTTTCCCCACAAATTTATCAAAGCCCTTTCCAAACTGAAATAGCTATTCATGCCCCAATCTTAATGGCGTATTATGAATGAGATCTAGATTTTCCTAGCATTCTCTTCTGTACTGATGACACGAATCATAAAACAAAAATCACCTTTCTCTAAACAACAAAAAAAGAAATGGGCTTTTGTTCTATTTCTGTGCCCTGCTCTCAGACACGTATCTGTGTAACCTCAATGGGTGGCACAGAAAAATTGAATAGTTCCCTAAAAAAAAAAAAAGAATTTCAAATGATGCTCTAGTTTTTTTATTAGTCACAAAAACTCCTTTTGCTTTCCTAGAATAAGACTGGTAGAACTATTTTAACCTCCAAGGAAAATATTCCCCTAAAAGTGTCCCCCTTTTTGCTTTTCATTTTTCTTTCTTTCTTTTTTTCCTTTTTGTTCTCAACCTGACCTACTCATTTCCACTAGGGACAAGAATGCTAAAACAAGATCTTCCACTCAATTTATATGAAGCCTATCTAGTACACGGTAGCAGTGCTTCTTTGGTGAAACCCCAGTTCCAGAAAAGTTGGTTCTATAACCTTGTCCCCCATGTCCATGTAAAAGTAAAGGTAAATTTTATTACTGTAAACTACAGACATTTAAATGTTAAAAACGGACATTTCAAGGGGAAAATGAAAATCAATCAATCATTAAAAAATATTGAAGCCCCAGAAATCTATGTCTTTGTAAGGGAAAGGTTACTGACAGGTCACTATCCCTACAGAAGTTATAGCATCAAGGCAGAGGAGTGAGCAAACCCTAGACTCTGAGCTGACTGGGGTGATTCGGTTGCCCTGAGAGGTTGGCTTCCCTGGAGGACTTGAAGCAAATGTGTATGATTGCTCCTCTGGTATGCTGTAGGGAGGATTCTTATTGAGGTAACAGCTCATTATGGGGCCTCTGGGGCCCCTGTAACACAGGGATTCAGTGTCATAGGGCGAAAAATGGTAAATGACTCAGAACCAGAGCTAGAGTGCTTTGCCTGAAATGCCATCAATTCTTGGTTGCATTTTCCTCTTCAGCAAACCACCTTCCCTCTCTTGGGAACTCTTAAGCTTTCACCCCCCACTATCCAGTACAAAAGTGGGCATGATGGGAGGTTAGTGCAGCTTAGAGGTTCCAAGAAGAGAGGAGCAGGAAGCAAAACTGAAGGTTCCAACAGTGCCCTAGAGAGTGAACTTCAATTTCTTGATAGGTAAAATTGCCATCATCTCCCTCCCAGTTTTAAAGGGTACATGCTGTGTCAAACCAGTCATAACATTTCCAAAAATATTTTCTATCATTCAAAATATTTCTTAAAAAATAAAACATGATGACAAGCTAACTGAAAATGAACTATTGGTAAGGGAAATTCTGATAAGGATAACAACACTTTTCACAGAAAATATTCCAAAGAAGCCTTCTAAAGCAGAAATTAACATGCATATCCCTAGATAGTGGTTATTGCTTTCCTAAAGCATCTGCTGGCTCTTTAACTTAATGATTCTTTAAACCTAAGCTTTGTGGACTTGCTTTTGTTTTCCAAGAGGTGACATAGTGCCAATTAAAATGCTATAGGTTGACTTCTGCAAACCAACCAAAAACAACTCCTTTTTAGTCTCCACTGAGGGCCTGGAACAAGACTTTACAGAGTGAGCATTCAGCAAATGTTATCATTGAATTAAAATGAATTTAAATTGGCTCCAAAATTTATAACTCCAGTCTCCTGAATACCATTGACTTTGGACTGTTGTACCCCTCCATAGTTCCCTGCCTCTCAAAAACCTCAACCTCTCCCTGAAACTCTTGCACCCTTCTAGTTCAATTCTGTCACTCCCATGGACATTTCTTCTCTCTTTCTCTCTCTCTCTCTCTCTCTCTCTCTCTCTCTCTCTCTCTCTCTCTCTCTCCCTCGCCCTCCCTTCCTTCTTCCCTCCCTCTCCCCCTTTTCTTCCCTCCTTGTCTCTCTGTCTTTGTCAGTCTGTCAGTCTCTCTCTTCCTCCCCTCCTCCCTCCTGAACTTCAACTTAATCTTTCCCTTCATTCTCTATCTCTTCATTTCAATAACTTTCCACATTCTTATGATCAGGGAAACTTGGGTCTCTGCAGAAAACATTGCCCCACTGGCCAAAACCTCCCCACAATGGTTATGCTTTACCTAAAGTCTCCCAACAGAAAAGGTTGACAAGAGGAAGAGGAATAATTTTGCTCCTCAATTTTCTTTGCTGGATTATAATATATATTCTGCCTTTCTGTCTTCATAGAATGAGAACTCCCTGGGATTTTTACCTGGACTGTTTTTTTCTTCTCTTTCTACACGTAATCTCTTGTACTTCTCATCTCCAAAGTATCATCTCTTCACTTTTCTATGGAGTTGATTCTCAAATCTAAATTTCCATCCCTAATCCCTCTCCTGAGCTCTAGTCACTCTTTGGCAAAGACTTGCTAGTTGAGTATCTGAAACTCAGCACATCCAAACTAAAATGCATCATCTTCCACCTTCATGCCTGCTTTTTCTCCAAACTTTCTTATGCTTATTAATGGCAACCAGTCTTCCCAGGCCCCTACATTGATAGTCTCAGAATGATCCTTAACTCCTCTCCCTCCATCACTCCCAGAGCTATCAATTACCAAGATTTACTGCTCATACCTCCACAACATCTGTCTCATCTCATCTTCTACCCCTATATCCAATAATTATTTTAAGCCCTCATCTCTCTCAGTACTGCTATAACAGTACTGCTATAACAAGTTAATAGTCCTTCCTCCCCAACTCATCCTTCACAAAGGTGCCAGAGTAATATTAAGGCCCTCTACAGCCTCATTTGCAGCTACTTCTTCAGTCTTACATAGTGTGGTCATCAGTATAGTGTGATGACCAGATTCAGAGCCAGTACAATCTGGGTTCAAGTCTTGCCTCTAATGTATACTAACTGTGTGGTTTTAGAAAAGTAATTTAACCTATCAGAGAATCAGCTTCTAAAACTCTAGATTATAGAGAATGAACTGATCTGCTTATGTAGAGGATATTTCCTTGTATCGGAATGTTCTATACTAGAGAAGCTGTTACCAATGAATTAGCAATATCAGTCACTATCCTCTTGACAAACTTTGTTCCTTCAAAACTGGACTATGAGCTATTACCTAACCTTGAGACTCCATTTCCTAACTCCAAGTTTTGTCCTATTTTTTTTCCATCCCTGCAATACACTCCCTTCTCATCTCCACCCTTAAAAAAAATGTATCTTCCTTCAAGGACCAACTCAGGTACAACCTGCTCCATAACCCTTCCTCCCCACACCATTTTTGGTTCTTTTTGTTCTTTTTAAATTTTTCCTTGCACTATATTTACTGATGTACACATTCTATTTCTCTGAATAGAATTTAAACACCTTGGGCATGAAGATTTTTGTTTTTTACATTTTATCCCAATCATTAGCATAGTGTCTTGCATGTGTCAGGCATTTAATAAATGTAAGTTGTTTGCTGAATCATCAGAGTATTTTTACTCCATCCTTCGCCTTTTTTGTTCTGCTTTAAGAATTATTTTTTTAAGTTGTCACTTAGAGAATGCATTGACTGCACTCTGCCAATCTCTCTGTATGTATTTGCCTGCTTCATAATTTTCCTGTACAATTATTAGGACATTTATTCTATTTCTTACTGACTTTAAGTGAATTTTTAAGAGAAAAAGCTTTCAGCAAGATATTCTCAAAAGAAAAGACTCAGTGAAATTAAAAATCTACTTTAAATGTAATCTAGGAATCTTCTCATTTTCTAGTTCCTTACAGGGAACATAGCAAACATTAAAAATGTCAAGGGTATGCTTGGGAAATAAACATATATAACAAGAGATCTGACCTGAAATTCACCCACAAACATAAACAGATGTCTTTGCCAGTGTGCTTCAGTGCTAGAGAGATTACTAAACTAGTAGGTTAACAATGAAGTATCCAAGACATGCTCAACTTTGCCTCAAACAGTCAATAACAGTGCCATCTGTTTTGATTCGTGGTGTGGATCCCCATGTATTAGAAAGCACTGGATAAGGACCAAAAAGTGTCCCCTAATTCCCAGGAATGGTCAGATGGTGTTGACTTAGAATTACTACAAACCTGGGCTAGCTATAAAAGATTTTCAATCCTGTGTATGAGCTTGCACTGTTCTTTCTTTTCTAGTCCACATATGATAGAACTTCCTGAAAATGAAGTGGATCTGGTAACAGCATGGATGAGTGATTGTAACTAAGACTAGTTCCCTTCTCGACCTATGAAAACAACAAATGTACCAAATAAAGTAAAACACAACAAACCAAAAGAATGTAAAAGAAAAATATTCTAAAAATCATCTCCCACTGCGTGTGTGTGTAAGAACAATTGACAAAATTAGAAAGCAAGTAAAAATATTGAAATCAATGAGAAAATAAGTCAGTTTTTGAAGATTTTTGAATGGAGAGAAAAATATGCCATCACCACCACAGAATTAAATATAAGACTATTATAAGAAACTCCAGAATGTTTAATAAACCTGGCTAGACAAATATTGCCTTGCACAAAGAAAATGCCTAATAAATATTTTTGGATGACATAAAGATCTGTTATCCATAAAGGTAGAAATGAAATCTGTGAAGGAATAGAAAAGGAACTTGGAATAATCAGTTGAAAATCTTAATAAATCAATAAAATGGAATAGACCAAACGGAAGACAAAAATACAAAAATGGATGACAAAATAATCAAACAGCACTAGAAGAAGATTGGAGATCACTATAAATCAAAGTACCTGGGAGTTATTAATCTCCCACAAAAATGTGAATGAGTCTAAAATTGAAAACAGGGAAAAGCGAAACATTATAGAATCCATATGACACTAACAGGAAGTAACCTCAAATTTAACCTTTTCAGAAATGTATTTAGATGAGACAAAACTCTCCCAAATTGCAAATATCTTAATTAGAAAATTAAAGAGCACAAACACAAAACAAAATAAAATACATAATAATAATAATAATTGTTGTGGCTGCTAGGTGGCACACTGAATAGAGCACCAGCCCTGGAGTCAGGAGGACATGAGTTCAACTCTGGCCTCAGACACTAAACACACCAAAACAACTACCTGTGTGAACTTGGGCAAGTCACTTAACCCCAATTGCCCTACTTTCCCCCCTCCAAAATAATAATAATAATAATAATTGTTTCAGAAATAAGGCATGGCACAAAATAAACTCACAAAATATCAGTACTTCTGTTTGTTGTTAATGAAATAATTTTAAAAAGGAAATGAAATGAGAAAAAAAAACCATTAACACAAGAAAATAAATATCTGACAATTAATATGCCCAAGTACATACAGAATTTATATACAAAAAAGTAAATTCTGGTATCCTATAAAAAATAAGGAAAAATTAAATATTAAAGGTGTTCAATATTCATGACTCAGCCATATTAATACAATAAAGATGAAAATAAAATTCAAATTACTGCATAATTTTAATACTATGTCCAAATAACATCAACAGCTTTTTGAATTAAGCAAAATTAGATGTTTAAGAATTTAAATAATAATAAAATTCATGTGTAAAGCTAAAAATTATTAAAGGAAATAAGAGCAAAATCTCTCCTAGATTTGAAATGATATTATACACAAAATTATTAAATTATCTGGAAAAATAGGAAAATAATTTAATGGAATGGAGTAGATAAGAGAGATTTAATGGCAAATATATGTCATACTGTTTGATACACTCAAAACAAATTATTAGGACTGACTTCTGAGAGCCAAGATGGTGGAACAAGCAGAAAATCTCCTAAACCCTCCAATATTCACCTCCAAAGAACTATAAAAACAGCACCCCAAAACAAATTTTGGAATATAGAAACCAACAAAAGGTGAGGTGAAACAAGTTTCTAGCCCAAGACAACAAGAAAGATCAAGAGGAAAGGTCTGTCTCACTCAAGTAAAAGAGGAGTGCAGGCCAGAGAAGGCAGTGTTCCAAAAAACCAGCAGCATGCTCTGCCTCAACAAGTCAGTGGGAGGGCCTGAGCCCCAGGACAGCACCAGGGAAATGGGCAGACTACATTCCAGGTCCCACCAGGAAAGCCATGAAACCCTTAAGGTACTGCTTGGCACCAAAGAGCACCAACTGCCCCCTACCCTACCTCAGCACAGGACCTTGCAAGGTAACAGACCCCCATAAGCCTGGCACAGTACAAGGGTCCCCTGTGGGCCTCAGGGCAGCACCAGCACAGCACCATGCAAAATTCCAGGGCCTGCAGCCCTTCACACAAGAAACTTAGGACAGTGCTCCTTCCACCACAGGAGTGGAGTTCAACTTTAAAAGTAATGAAATAGGCTAGAAAAAAATGAGGGGAAAAAAGAGAAGGAAGGAAGGAAGGAAGGAAGAAAGGAAAAGACCTAACTATAGAAAGTTATTATGGTGACAGGGAAGACTCAGAAAAGGACAATAATATCAAAACATCTACATGCAAATCCTCAAAGAAAGATGTAAATAGGTCCCAAGCCCAAAAAGAACTCCTGGAAGAGTTCCAAAAGGGGATTAAAAATCAAATAAGAGTGGTAGAAAAAAAAACTGGGAAAAGAAATGAGAGTGATGAAAGAGAATCATGAAAAAAAGTCAAAGCTTAATAAAGGAAGCACAAAAAAAATGGCAAAACAAGTATAAAAATTTGCTAAAGAAAATAACTCTCTAAAACAGAATTGGTCAAATAAAAAAGAGGTAAGAAAGCAAACTGAAGAAAATGACTCCTTAAAAATTAGGATTGGACAAGTGGAAGCTAATAACTCTATGAGAAATCAAGAATCAACCAAATAAAATCAAAAGAATGAAAAAATAGAAGAAATGTAAAATACCTCATTGGAAAACAAGTGACCTGAAAAAAAGGATCCAGAGGAGATAATTTAAGAATTACTGGACTATCTGAAAGCCATGACCAAAGGACACGAGCATCATATTTCAAGAACTTGTCAAACAAAACTGCCCTGATATACTAGAACCAGGGGGTAAAATAGACATAGAAAGAATCCACCAATTACTTCTGGAAAGAGATCCCAAAATGAAATACCAGGAACAGTATAGCCAAATTCCAGAACTCTGAGGTCAAGGAATAAATATTGCAAGAAGCTAAAGAGAAGCAATTTCAAATATAGGAGAGCCATGGTCAAAATTACAAAGGATTTAGCAGTTTTGATATTAAAGGATCAGTGCATACATATACTATTCCTGAAGGCAAAGGAATTAATGCTACAACCAAGAAACACCTACCCAGCAAAACTGAGAATAATCCTTCAGGTGGAAAAAACATTGCCATTCAATTAAACAGAAGGCTTTCAAGCTTTCCTAATGAAAACACCAGAGTTGAACAAAAAAATACCTTATTTCTAATTTCAAGGAATAAAAAGTTAAAAAGGAAAGAGAAAAAAAATAAGAGATTCAATAAGGTTAAACTGTTCATATCCCACATGAGAAAACGATACACGTAATTCTTAAGAATTCTATCACTAGGGGGGCGGAGCCAAGATGACGGCATAGCAGCAGCAACACATTGCAGCTCTCACATAGCCACCCCAAAATACCCATAAAATAGGACTCTAAACCAATCCTGGAACTCCAAAACGCACACAAAGATAGTTCCCACTAAAGTCAGCTCGGCTATGAGGAACTATATCAGCACTGCAAACCGAAACCAG
>JAQQSU010011702.1:0-12104 GCA_028627135.1 Pseudochirops cupreus
CCATTCACAGCTGCCGCTAATCTGCTCACCTGAAGCTCCTCAGCTCTTCCAGTCCAGCTGCCCCCGGGGCACAGCCTCAGCTTCAGGCCAGGCTGGTTTTGGTTAGCAGTGCTGATATGGTTCCTCGTAGCCAAGCTGACTTTAGTGGGAAGTATCTTTGTGTGCGTTTTGGAGTTCCAGGATTGGTTTAGAGTCCTATTTTATGGGTATTTTGGGGTGGCTATGTGAGAGCTGCGATGTGTTGCTGCTGCTACCTCCCCTGAGTTATTTCACATACTTCTCTCTCTCTCTCTCTCTCTCTCTCTCTCTCTCTCTCTCTCTCTCTCTCTCTCCCCCCTTATTTCTTTTCTCTTTCTTTCTCTCTCTCTCTTTCTTCCTATCTTTCTTTCTCTTATTCTTTCCAAATTAGAATGATACTAGTTTCCTGAGCTGAGAATCAGATGTCTCATATTCATGCCTTTCTATCACGCTGTATTTATTCCACTTTTCCCTCACCTCTCTGCCTTATGTAGCTTCCATCCAATCCATGACCACCATGAGTGGTCAGCTCATGGACCACCTTTTACACAAGGATGAGTTTCCTGAACTCATCACTTGGTATATGATAATGCTCTCTCCTTTCTCAAATTAATTTTTACCTACTCAGGATCATCGGGTCACTGATTTAAAGCTAGTAGAGATACTCTAGGCCATTGAGTACAGTTCCTTCATTTTACAGATGAGGAAACTTAGGTCAAAAGATTTTAAGTAATTTCTGAGTCACATGACCTCTTAAACCCAGGTCTCCCTGCATCCTCTGTGTCCCTGTTGCAGCTTTCCAGCAGAATGTAACATCCTTGAGGGCAGGTGCTAACAGTTTTTTATCTTTGTATTTCTTGCATGTAGCATGGTTCTTGAACATATTAGCTCTTTAAAGGTTGGCTGAGTTAAAATGAATTATAATACCTATACGTTTCCACTCTTTTTCTAGGTCCTACCCAGAAAGGGGCCAGATTGTGCCAGAAAGGGCTGATTGAGGTTTTATGTCAAGATGCTCAAGGCCATCCTCATTCCCCTGAAAGAGAGACTAGATTGGCCTTTTACATGCCATTCACCTCCAGCAAGTGAAGCCCATTCCTAAGCCATTATTCCTCAAGACAGAAAGAGAAGGAAGATCTGTTTGTAAATATTTCTGCCTCTTTCTAATGACAATAAGTATAATGATAATCACAACAGCTAACATTTATTGTATTTTAACGTTTGCAAAGCACCTAAACCATGGCATCTGATTTGATGCTCACAACCAACCTTTGAGGAAGGTCCTATTATGACTCCATTTTATAGAAGAAGAAACTGAGTCTGAGATAGGTTGAATAATTTCTTCACAGTCACAGAGGCAAGATTGAAACTTGGGTCTTCCTGATCACAAGCCCCAAACTCTAACCACTGTGCCACCAAGCTGCCCCTTAGAATCAGAATAACCTCAAAGCAGAATAAGCAACCTCAGGAGGCTGAGGGTTTCCCTTAATGGAGTTCTTCAAGCATAGTCTGAATAGCCACTTGTTGGGGGTGGTGTCAAGAGCATTCCATTTTAAATATCTATGGGACCCTGATATGCTCTGGCACTCCTCTGTTTACAGTCTGTGATCTCTTGTCAATCAACAAGCATTTATTAAATACCTACTGTATATCAGACACTGGAGACATGAAGGCAAAGGAAATAGCGCCTGTCCTCAAGAAGCTTACATCCTACCTGGGATCACCCTCAGGGTCCTCCTTATGGGCCCCCCTCCAAGGCATTCCAAGGAAGCATGTAGAAGCTTGGAGGAAGGGGAACCTTGCTTCCTGGTATGTAACAAAGAACCCTTCCCTCCCCCCTTCTCATCAGGGACAGATTGTTTGGGTTGTTGTTGGTTTTGTTTTGTTTTGTTTTTAACAATTTACTATTGACCTGGATAACATAGGTATATGTACTATGTGGTCATAAAGTCTTTCCAATGGCTACAATTCAAGGATCATGCAGATATACTAAGGGGGCAGTAGAATGTAAGCTACTTGAGGGCAGGGCTCATTGTGCTTCTGTCTTAGTATCCCCTGCCTAACACAGTGCCTGACACACAGTAGGTGCTGCATAAAGTTTGTTGGAATGGATGAAATGCTGCTGTACAAACGAGAAGGTATTCTCTTCCAGTCTCTCACCAGCTGCATCTCTTGATTTCTTGCGCTGTTGGATCATGGAATGGATGATCTTCCTGGGTAAAAGTTTGGTTAAATGGCTTCTGGGGACTCTTCTAATGCCTTTGTTTCTCAGGTTCCCTATGATATGTCTCCCATTATTTCTCTAAGTCTGTTGCAAACCATTTTTCTGATATTCTTTTTTTCTCTTTTTAATCTCAGTCATTTGCACATATTCTTTCCTTAGAATTCCAAAGGCTACCATTTTAGGATCACTTCCACCCAATTAGCTGGGGGGAAAGAAGGTAATGGGCAATCCCCAGGACATTAAATACAGTTATCAGAAGTTTTGCACAGCTCTTTTCAGAGCTAGCCAAGCTATAATTCCTTAGCCAGCAGGGTATCATTTAAACTATTAATATCATCCACCCAACCTCCCTACAATTCACACCAAGATGACTGTCCAGAGCCAAGAGCAGGAGCATAGAGCCTTGAGGCAAGAAGAATGTTTCCAGATATATTCACTATCATGGGGGCTGAAATCACCCAGATCCCAGGCTTTCCTGACTATGTTTCATTTATCCAATATCCATGGACATCTCCCGTCATCCTGACCTATGTCTTTCTTGCCACTTGACTCCTGTGATTCTGAAGGAGAGAGTGAAGTTGACGACTTTGCACAATTCAGCCTCACATAATTCCAATTCATTTGCAAGTCAAGAAATCACCCTTTTGGTATCATTGATCATCCTCAAGACTGAATGAGGAACAACAACAATAAACAACTGGTTTATCCAATATTCTATTTCATTTTTGTGTTTGTGGTATTGAGAAGATAATTAAAACATATATATATATACACACATACATATATGGAGAGAGAGAGAGAGAGAGGGAGAGAGAGAGAGAGGAAAATGTAGACTTGATACAAGGGAAAACCTTCTAACCTTTGGAGCTATTAAAAAATAAAAAAAAGGAATGGGCTGCCTTTGGCAGGAATGAGTTTCCCTAGCATTGAAGGTCCTAACTCAATCAATTGGTCCATATTTGCTGGACATCCATTATGTCCAGGAACTGAGCACATGAGGGAAACATACAGAACCATATAATTTCAGAGTGCACACTGTGGGTACATTGTGGACACAAATTGTGGATACACGTTGACCAAGATCAAACAGTATCTGCCTGCCTCAGAGAGTCTCACTCTATTAAGGGAAACCCTGGGTACACTCAATTATTTGTAAAATATATAGAAACTAAGGCAGAGATTATTTCTGGGTAGAGACAAGTGGAGGTTTTGGTAGAAGGTGATTCTTAAGCAAAGTTTTGAATGAAACAAGGGATTCTGAGAGTCTGAAGTGTGTTTGTAATACATTTGCTCAGAGACAAGGGATAGGACAAATCATGTATGAGAAATAGCTGGAAGGTCAGTTTGGCTTGAATATTAAAAAGGGGGAAATTAATAAGACAGGAAAGGTGGTTGAAGCCAGGTGATGAAGGCTTTTAAAAGGACATAGACATTGATATTTGATCTTGGGGACAATGGGGAGCCATTGGAGTTAACTGAGCAGGGGTTTGT
Source organism: Pseudochirops cupreus (assembly GCA_028627135.1). Classification (NCBI taxonomy): domain Eukaryota; kingdom Metazoa; phylum Chordata; class Mammalia; order Diprotodontia; family Pseudocheiridae; genus Pseudochirops; species Pseudochirops cupreus. The sequence goes on from JAQQSU010011702.1 coordinate 3,734, forward strand.
CATGTCCAGACTTCACTTTAGGAAAATCATGTGGACAGCTGTGTCTGGGATGGTTTAGAGCACAGGTGTGTGCTGGGTCTGAACAAGATGAAAAATATAATTGGGAAATATTTAACAAAATAAACAAAAATGCAGTGAAACATGGATAATGTTAACTTGTGGTTTTCTAATGTTAATTTGTGTTTGTTTTTTTTTAATTTGTAGCCCCCAGGGATCGCTTTCTGTCTTGGACCCCACTGGTTAGACAGACTTTATCAGGCAAAGGCTAGATGATCTTGTTCAGGAATCTCATTTAAATGTTGGTCAGTGGAGGGCCAATGAAGTTTCTTTTGAATTTTGAAATTTTTGGTTCTTGGAGGTTTCTTTCATTCTACAGATATATTCCACTTTAGAACAACCTAGAAACAAAATCTAACAAGTTAAGAGAATTATTCCCATGATAAGCAAATTCTTCACTTTTCCAAAGTATTCCTTGAAGGGTTCTTTGAATAAGCAAACTTTCCAGTAATCAATGAATTAATCAACATTTGTTAAGCACCTACTATGTGCCAGACGCTGAGATAAGTGCTGGAGCAGGAATCAAACTCCTATAATATGTCTGGATGGCTATTGATGGGTACATGTAAAAGAACTTTAGAGGCAACCAAGAGGGCCAATGTTTGAATCCAATTTTCATTGCTTACTGACTACCCATGTGGCTTTGGGCAAATAGCTTAAACTCTCTGGGTCTCAAATAACTCATCTAAGGAGAGTTGGACTAGGTGTCCTTTAAGGTCCCTAAAATGATATCTAACGACATCTCTCTGGGCCTCAGTTTCCCAATCTGTAAATTGAAGCAATTGAACTAAATGAAATCTAATATTTCCTCTAACCCTACATCTATGTTCCTATCATATCTCTTTCACTCCCTTATCATCAGAGTCATATTTGGCATGTGCCCAAACACATATACATACATTGCCACCTTCCCTTTCTCAGAATTCCTAAATACACTGGGGGCATTAGCATTCTCTCCCTCTTCAAATCTCTTTGTATTAATTCCACTGTAAGAAGCTTTTCCCAATCCCTCTGCTAGTGCCTTCCTTCTGAGAAATCTTCCCACTAACTCTGTATCTTAAATGTACATAATTCTTTGTATGTTGTATCACACGTTAGAAATGTGAGTTCCTTGATGGCAAGGACCATATATCAATATATTTGCCTTTCTTTATTTCCAGTGCTCAGATCTGTGTGTAGCACATACTAGAAACTTAATAGATGTTAGCCGAATTAAACTGAATCTGGTGCAAACTCCTCGTGTTATCAAGGAGAAAACTTGAGTCTTGAATCTGAAACAGCCAAAGAGATGAACTCCTAAGTAGTTTTCGGTGTTGTACAGCCAGTCCCCTTCAGCTACAACAATGGCAGTGATGTATGGATGGAAAGTAGGGCAAAGGGTAAGGTGGATCAGTCAGGATGAAGAGAGAAATTCACCCCTAACCCAATCCTGCACCATCAGCCAGAGAGCCCATCAAATAATGACTTTGTGATTCTCATCTTGTTGTTACTCAGCTGTTTCAGTCACCTCTGACTCTTCATGAGCCTATTTGGGGTTTTCTTGGCAAAGATACTGGGGTGGTCTGCCCTTTCTTTTTCTAGTGTGATTCTCATAGCAGTTTATGAAGAGCTGTTATTTTATCAAATAAAGGGGGGGGGGGGAATGTAGTGTCCTTATTTTCCAACCTCAGGATTTATCTAATAGCATTAGTGGGCACCTAGAAGCAGAAGATTTCTGAGAAGTGCCTCTAAAATGGGGTAGATGAGGACATGTTTTGCAGGAAAATGTGAATTTGCCTAAATAAGAACATTTACTCAGTAATATCAAAGGATCAGATATCTAGAGCCTGAAGGAACCTCAGAGGCGACCTAGTCCAACCTCTTCATGTCACAGATGGGGAAGCTAAGGTAGGAGCAGGGGAATTAAGTGGCTTTCCCAAGGTCACACAGATGGCAAATGTCATAAGTAGGATTTAAATCCAGGTCTTTTGACCTCAGAACCAGTACACTTTTTTAAAAAAATATTTTATTTTTTCCTCATTTACATGTAAAAAACCCAATTTTTAACATTCATTTGTTTTTTAATTTTGAATTCCAAATTCTTTCCTTTCCTCCTTTCCCCTCTCCCTGAGATGGTAAGCAGTCTAATATAGGTTATACATGTGCAACCTATAAAACACAATTCTGCATTAGTCATTTTGTGTAGGGAAACTCAAGAAGGAAGGAAAGGAGGGAGAGAGAAGGAGGAAGGAAGGGAAGGAGAGAGGAAGGGAGGAAGGAAGGGAGGAAGAAGAAAGAAAGGAAGGAAGGAAGGAAGGAAAGAAGAAAAAAGGAAGGAAGGAAGAAAGAAAGAAGGAAAGAAAGAGAAAGCAGGGGAGGGAGGAGGAAAGAAAAAAGAAAGGAAAGAAGGAAGGAAGAAAAATAAAGCAAGCAAAAAATAGTATTATTAAAGTACAATACTATTTAGCTTCCAAATTAATCAGAATCGGAAGAACAAAGACTGTACCATTAAAAGCCCATTGGAACAAGAGTCATGGAAGCCAAGATCCAGTCCCAGCTTCTCCACTAACCATCTGAGTTACTTTAGGGAATTCACTTCACCTCTCAGCCTCCATTTACCCCCTCTATAAATTACAAAGAAGATTTATTAGATCAATGATTCTTAATGGTGAGAGGGTGGTCATAGATAAGGACCTCTTTCTCGGAATCATGTCTTTAAATGTATCAAATAAAATATGGAGGATTGCCAATGAAACCAATTATATTGAAATGCAATCATCAAAATATTTTTTAAAAGTTCAGACCTTGGATTAAGAACACTTCATCAAATGATCTCAAGGGTCTGTTATACATATTAAGTTCTTTGATTATAAATACATTTCTTATAAGATAAAATAGACCATCATGTTAAGTGCAGATAAAATTTGACTCACACATTTTTCACTCTAGACTTTGCCCTTCTTGACGAAAAATTGTTGTTACATCTCCAGAACAAGTAGTGAGGCCAGTTGTGCAGCAAGAGCCAAGGTAAGCTAAATCAATCAGCCATTATTTACTAAGAACTGGCTATGTACCCAACCACAGTGGGAGGTGCTTGGAACTCAAAGAAAACATCAAAGCTTTCCTTGCCCAAGGGGAACTTAGATTCTGAGAGCTGTATTATTATCCACAAGTGATTAAGAGACCCAAACGCAGGAGATCATTTATGGGGGATGTGTAGAATGATATAGCTGTGGAATGCATAGGCTGGAAGCCATAAAGGGTTGCAATGTGAGCCACTAAAGGGTGTGGCCCCATAGATATGACCACAGATACACAGAAGTGTTGAAAAGCTCTACTCTATGCCATAGCATTGATCATTGACTCAAAACAGGAAAATTTCTAGCAAAAAGATGTAACTATGTATGATTCTGAACATTTTTCAAATTTCATGAAATCTTTGTGGAGTCAATTCTAACAAATAGAAATGTGCTTAACTTGAATGGAAATAATCTAAGATAATGTTAAACAATATTAAAGTCAAAATGCTAAAAACAAAAATACCTCAAAATTCTCATATAAAATTATTAGAAGAAAATGTTTCATCTTGTTTCTCAGGTTCACCAGCAACAAAATGCTGGGATTGGACTTTTCCAGTTCCCCTTTTGGGATCCTTTGACATTATGGTGTATGAAGAGGTCATTTCAACACTATCACGGCAGCCTTGGAAGGTGAGAGAGTTCTTCCAAGAGGATATTGAGCAAAGGCTAGATGACCACTTGGGGGCCTCAGGTGAACTTAACCCTGACCCTTGTCTACTTTGTTTCTCCATTTTCTAAGCTATTTCACAAGTGTAAGTAGGTCTCAGTCATTCCAAATGTTTGAGAGAGATGATGGCAGCCTAAATAATCTATAAATCATACACACACACACACACACACACATACACACACACACTCATATGGGATTTTACATATTATATATATAATGAGAAAGGAAAGAGAGATGGAAGGGGGAAGAAAAGACAGAGAAACAGAGAGAGGGAGAGAGAGAGAAAGAGGGAGAAGAGAGGAGAAGTGAGGGGGGAGGTGTGGGAGGGAAAGAAGGAGGGAGGAGGTAAGACAATTTACTGGCAAAATTCTACTTTCCTTAGCATAATATTAAAATCAGTTTCTATTGCCTCTGCACACACCAGTAGAGTGGTAGGGAGCAGCATCCAGGAGGATGCCAGATAGTGGGAGGTAGCTGGCACAAGAATTAAAAAGGGAATGGGGTGTTCAAATAAAAGGAAGAAGGGGAATGGGCTAGAAAAGAGGGTTGAGGAGAAAAGAGATTTCTATAGAAAATTTTCAAAGTACGAAACACACATATTTCTAGCCAAGACATGACTTTGTCTGAGCTTTTCTTTTGGAAAAGACATGTCCCCTTATCACAGATACTTCATTTAACTATTGTTCATGTATATTTTAGCAATATGCAAGAAAAATGCATTCAGAGGTCTCCAAGCAGAGGCCAGATCAGTGACCACTTGTCAGGAACATTGGAGATGGGATCATATTTCATCTATGGATTCAACTGGATGGCTTTGGAGGTTCTCTTCACACTCAAAAATTCTAGGAGTTCAAATCCCATCTCAAACATTTACCAGCCATTTGACCCAGGGTATTCACTTAAACTCTCTGAGTCTATATATTCCCATGTATAAAATGAGTGGATTAGACTGAAGTGTCCTAAATCTTCCAGTCCTAAATCTATGATCCCATGATTTTGTGATACTTTTTTCACATGAAAAATTAAAAGCTATTCAAAAGGAGCTTGAGTTCTTTTGGGGTAGAATTGGAAGGTCTTTGAGCAAAGGCTACAAGGATGACCACTTGGGGAGCATGGCAGAGTAGACCCATATCCAAGCTGGGATTGGATTAGATGGCCTCTGAGATCTCTTCCAAGAATTCTTAGCCCTCAGGTTTCTTTGGACATCACTGGTACCCACTATCCTTCCTGATATAAGACTGAAATATAGGGAGGCATACTAAACCTAGGAGCTGAAAGATGTTCTGCACCAAGAACAAGGATTTAGTACCAATAGAACTTGAGTTAACTTTGGGATGCAGATCAGAAAGTTGCTAATTGCCCCATGCAGGCCTTTCTTCCCACTGCACAGCTTGGTTTTAGATCATTCTTATCCCAACAAGGACTGGGACTGGTAGTGAAGGGAGTTCAGGACAAGCACAACACTATCTGTGTGAGTACATGTGTCTATGCAATCAATTGTGTAGGCTTTAGAACTAGTGGAGACCTAGTAGGCCACTAGGTACCCCAGAGCTCATTTAGTCCAGGTGTTCTTAACCATTTCTGTTTGAGATTCTTTGAGCAGTTTGGTAGCACCTATGGGCCACTTCTCAGAATCATGTTTTGAAATACAAAAAATCAAAGACAAAAGATTCCAACACAAGGGAATTCAGTTATAGTGAAAATAAAGATACATTTTCCCCCATCCACCTTCACAGATCCACTGAAATCAATCACATACTCTCCCCCTTGGGAGTCTGTGGCCTCCATGTTAAAAATATCTGATCTAGTCCAACCTCCTCATCATAAAGAGGAGGAAACACACCTATAAATGTAAACTGACTTACCAAAGGGCAACCTACTAATATCATTGATAGTGTGTGTTTATCTGACTGTGCATCCGTCTTCCGAAGAAAGATGCCTCTAGTTCCTTGGAAAAATGTCTCCCACAAACTGCTTTGGAAGCTCCTTGAAAAGCCCTGTGACAAATTGCGAAATCTGACTAAGAGATGATCTCAAATAAACTAGGTCTTAGTTCCTTACTTAATACTCCATAACCCAGGGAGATCCCAAATACATTTCTGCTTGTTAGTGTAATAAAATCAAAATTAAATCGACAGCATAGTGTTGGCCCCTGGCAAAGCCATTCCAAGTTTCCACGAGGATTAGCCAAAGCCCTCAAAGCGACATGTCGTAACCGAGGGATGCATTAAAGCTGAAAATGGAGATCGGTAACTTCTGCCATTCATTTACAAGCATAATTACTCCTTCATCCAATAACCAGAATAAGAAACAGCATTTTCAGTTTTGCAGACAGAGTGTTCTTTGCAAGGCACCTGGCATGTTAACTACTTCAAGCAATTTTCCTTTACAACGCAATATGCATTGTCCGTGTCTTAAACTATCAAAGCATGTTCTTGGGCTCTGTTTTTAAGGTGACAAGAATCAGAGAATTGTGAGATTCCTTTGAAACAATCTGTTCACTTAAGATCACATTCAACTGATGCCCTCTGATCTATAACATTGCGATATTGACTTGATTTTAATATCTCAATACTTTCTTGAAGTTTTAGACTGTAAATAATGGAGGTCAAGAGCAAAAAGAAAGGCTCCATAAAAACCAAGATACTTGTAGCAGCTCACTTTGTAGTAGCAAAGAATGAGAAATGAAACAGATGGCCAGCAATTAGGAAATGGCTAAAGAAATTGTGATAACTAAATGTAAAGAAATATTCCTCTGGGTAAGAAACCATGAAGATGGCCCACACAGAAAAGCATGGAAACACTCATATGAGGCCACTAGGTACCACAGTGGATAGAGTGCTGGGTCTGGAATCAAAAGACCTGTGTTCAAATTCAGCCTCAGACACTAGCTGTGTGAGATTGTCACTTGACTCCTGTTTACCTCTGTTTCCAAAAACTGGGAATGATAATAAGTTGCTGTGAGGATCAAATGAGACAATATTAAAAGTGCCTGATCCAGAGCAGGTACTACATAAATGTAAGCTTTCACAAGGATGATGATAATGATTTGGCATCATGCAAAGTGAAAGTTGCGCAATCACGATGACAATACATGTGACTATGGCAACATAATGGAAAGAATATGTATAGAACAATAAGAGTAAATGCTGTGAAATGTTAACAACCAAGTTTGTTTCCAAAGAAAAGACACAAGCAAGAAGTCTCCCTCCCTCCACCGCATTCCTTCTTTGCATGTTGGGGGGAGGGGGGCTATGGGTGTGGAATATTATTGTCTGACTGAAATAAAGCCATTTAGCTGACCTGTTTCCTTTTCATTCTTTGTGAGAATGGATAGCTGGGGGCGGGGTAGTTGTGTTAGGAGATGTGGATGATACAAAAAATAAAAGTTACGGGGGATTTTTTTTTGTTTATTTAAGATTCTAAACTGCTTAAGAGCAGCGATTACCTTATTTTGTCTTTTGGTCCACAACCCCTAGAATAGTACCAGGCACAGAGAAAGCATTTGATACGATTGTGTTGGCTTACGCTGAGTCTCACCAAGTACACTTCCTCCACCGAGGCACATTGTCACCTTTCTGATGCCTTTCCATCCTTAGTGACCACAGGCCATACACATACTGACAAGTCCTTCACAGAAATCCAGCCAGTATGAAGAATGGGAGTCTTTTTGTAAGCCTTGGGACATGAAATGCCTATTTGTCATTCCCATTTCCAGCTAAGGAATAAGCAAATTGATAATTGGCAGAAATCTCAAGATCAAAAATAAATTCAAAGGGGGGTGGAGCCAAGATGGCCCGGTAGCAGCAGCAACATATCGCAGCTCTCACATAGCCACCCCAAAATACCCATAAAATAGGACTCTAAACCAATCCTAGAACTCCAAAACACACACAAAGATATTTCCCACTAAAGTCAGCTTGTCTATGAGGAACCATATCAGCACTGCGAACCGAAACCAGCCTGGCCTGAAGCCACTGCTGAGCCCCGGGGGCGGCCAGACAAGAGGAGCAGTGAGCAGATTAGTGGCAGCTGCGAGCAGCATTAAGAACTAGGTCATTGGAGCTTGCGAAATTAGGAGAGAAAAGTAGTCCGGCCAAAAGGCCTCCAGAGTAGAAAAGCGAAAGGAAGAGCTTTTGCACCCGTCTCTGTGCTGCAGCTTCCCGCCCACGGCCTGCAGACAGCAGGGGGACTAAGCTATTGTTCTGAGGCCAGTGCTCTCGCGTTGAGCGGCCTGGATCCGGATCATCGTCTTGGGCCTCGGTCTTGGAGTCTTCATTATCCAGTGAGCTGGAAGTAAGTAGGAAGGGTCCCAGCACCTTCCTGAGAGCTACAGCAGCTGGGAGGACCCCAGCAATTTGGGACAGAGCTTTCCCTTCAGGAAGCAGAGCCCCACAGAGATTTTAAAAAAATCACAGACTGACCAACCATGAGTAAGAATAAGCATAAGAAGCGAAGTAAGAACTGCAACCAAACCCTAGATTCCTTCTTTGGGGAAAAGAAAGATCATGGGAGAGTGAGGGAAGAGGAGAGCACAGCCAGAGCACCCCCACCAGAGGCCTCCAATAAACATGAAGAATGCCTT
>JAQQSU010011703.1:0-12104 GCA_028627135.1 Pseudochirops cupreus
CCACTATCACCCCTCTTAATCAATCTGGTACTAGAAATGTTAGCAGTAGCAATTAGAGAAGAAAAAGAAATTGAAGGAATCAATCAGGCAAAGAAGAGACTAAGCTATCACTCTTTGCAGGTGATATGATGATATACTTAAAGAATCCTAGAGAATCAAGTAAAAAACTACTTGAGACAATAAATTTGGCAAAGTTGCAGGATATAAAATAAACCCACATAAATCCTCAGCATTCCTATATGTCTCTAATGAAATCCAACAGCAAGAGATAGAAAGAGAAATCCCATTTAAAGTTACTATAGACATTATAAAATATTTGGGAATCTTCCTGCCAAAACAAACCCAAGACCCATATGAACACAATTACAAAACACTTTTCACACAAATAAAGTCAGATCCAATTAATTGGAAAAACATCAATTGCTCATGGCTGGGTCGAGCTAATATAATAAAAATGACTATTTTACCTAAATTAAATTACATATTTAGTGCCATACCAATCAAACTACCAAAAATTTACTTTATAGAGCTAGAAAAAATAGTAACAAAATTCATTTGGAAGAACAAAAGGTCCAGAAGATCAAGGGAATTAATGAAAAGAAATGCTAGGGAAGGTGGCCTAGCCGTACCACACTTTAATCTGTATTATAAAGCAGCAGTCATCAAAACTGCTTGGTATTGGCTGAGGAATAGAGCAGTGGATCAATGGAATAGATACGATCTGATGCAAAGTGGAATGAGAAGAACTGGGAGAACATTTTGCACAGTAACTTTAACGTCGTAATATAATCAACTATGAAAGACTTGGCTCCTCTGATCGATACAAGGATTCAAGACATTTCCAAAAGACTCATGATAAAAAAAAAATGCCATGCACCTCCAGAGAGAGAACAGATGAACTCTGAATGCAAAGCAAAGTATAATTTCCTCACTTAAAAAAAAAAAAAAAGAAAAGAGAAGGCCTGGAACAGAGCCTTGAAGAGCATCCTTAGTTACATGGTTCTACCTCTTATCAAAGCCATGAGGATTGAATAGCAACTGACATCTATTAATTAAAACTTACTAATTCCGATTTTAGGTTTCAGTCCAATAAGAGCCAGTTAATGATGTTCCTACTATTCCTTGCATCCTAATTATGGTTAGGAATAATGTCACGGGGGAGGTGCAGGGAGTCTGGATTTAAATTCTTTATTAGTCCTCACAGCTCTTGCTAGCAGCTACGGGGAACAGTGTCTGAGAGAGCTAAAATATCTACTTTTTGCAGAAATAAGACTTTGTGTGCACTGAGGCCCCTTCTACCCTTCTCGCATCCTCATGATACTGACAGGATCTCTCCTCCTTCACCCCTTCCCAAAGTGTCTTTGGATACACAAGGGTCCAAGATGTCCCAATCTCTTTTGTTCAACTTACGTCATCATTGACACACATGTGACCAAACCAAGCTTTGGGGAGCAGACTCCTGTCGCCTCAGTGAAGTCTCACCATGCTTGCATATCAAATGCAGTTTTCCAAATCACTTTTGGGTTGGTATTCTTGGTGTTTTCTTACACATAGCCCCCTTCCTGCTATTGAGTGAGTCTTCTCTGAATCTGTGCTCTAAGAATCTTTTTTATTTGCTCCTCACGTTTCCTGAGATTGAAATGTTCATTTAAAAGAAAAAAGGCAAGACCATTCTTTAAGGTAACTATAGCTAAGCAACATTACGCTTTGAAACTAGAGAGAACTATCCGTGAATATAAGCTAACTCCACCTTGTTACTCTCTCCCTCACTCCTCTAGTCCTTTTGCACTGTTTCCAGAAACGGCAGCTTTAACACCCCTTGATTCTTACAACTCCTGTTAGGATTGCTTTATGACCCAAACACTTGATACAGGTGTCCAGAAAACTGCTCACGCTCCTACACTTCACCTTAAAGCATTTCTTTTTCTAGTCAAAATATTTTAAAAATCTTAAGTTTTATGTCAGTTATCTTTTTTTCAATTATCAAGCACTTATTTTTTTCTCCCTCCTGTCTTCCCTTTTCACTAGAGGAGATGGGGTGATGGTGAGGGGAGCAGGAAGAAAAAAAAAAAGCAAAGTCCTTATAACAAACGTATCTCCAGTCAAGAAAAATAAATTCTGATATTGGCTATGTCCAAACGCATTCTGTCACTTAGTCCGGAATTCACTTCCTATCAGGAGGTGGTAGCAATCTTTATCATTGGTTCTCTGGAATCATGATTGGTCATTGAGCTGATCACACTTTGCAAGTCTTAAAAAAATTCTCCTCTTTTACAATGCTGTCATAGTATAACTTATTCTCCTAATTTTGCTCACTTCTTTATAGCAGTCCATACAAATCTTTCCAGTTCTCTCTAAAACTCTCCTCATTTCTTATAGCACTAGAGAATTTTATTACATTAATATACCCTAATTTGTTTAGTCACTCTCTAATTGATAGGCATACCCCTTATAGTCTTTTTTGGTTGGTATAAAAAGAGCTGCTACAAATATTTTTGTGCATGTAGGTCTTCTCTTTCTCTGACTTCCTTTGTGTATATGCTTTGCAGTGGTTTAGCTGGGTCAAAGGGTATGCACAGTTGAGTCACTTTTTAGGGCACGGTTCCAAACTGCTTTCCAGAGTGGTTGTTATCATTGTTGAGTCATTTCAGTCATGTCTGACTCTCCATGACCCTATATGGGGGTTTTCTTGGCAAAGACACTGGAGTGGTTTGCCATTTTCTTCTCCAGCTCATCTTATAGATAAGAAACTTAGGCAAATAGGGTTAGGGACTTGCCTAAGGTCACATAGATTGTAAACGTCTAAGACCATATTTGAAAACAGGTCTTGACATCGGGGCCAATGCTCTATCCCCTGCACCACCTTGCTGCCCCAGTGAAAGGCTGTATTAATTCACAGCTCCACCAAAAGTTCATCAACGTGCCCAAGTTATTTTGAAAAGGGAAGAAACAGGACTAAATAAAACCAGGAAACCAAATACAGTGCATTAGTTTCCCTGGAGGGGTTTTTAAAAAGCATTCTCAAAATAGTTGACTGATTTAAATGTTATTTATCCCCTCCAATGTCTTGTTAAGAAGAAACAGCTTTTTTGGAGGACTGCAAGGTTTTAAAAAAAAGAGTATTAGATTGTTCAGAAAAGATTGCACTTGTATCTTGATGGTTCTGTAGTCTTATGCATGGTGGAATTCCCTTTACTGGCTGTAATTCTTGTCCATGTTCTCCTCTAAATCCTTTGAAAGTTCTTTATCCAGCACACTAGAGGCCTTTCCTTTGTTTAAGTCGTATTATTTCATGGATCCCTATTAACTTGCCATGGACATTTGGAGACATGATTTTATACACAAGCAGTCAGAACTCAAATACAAAAGGGCTTTCTATGTGGGAATTTGTGGCAGTAAGCTCCAAATTCTGTCCAACATTACAGAAACATGGTTCTAGCTCTTCAAGCACCATCTGTATCGAGTAATACCTTTTTGGGTCTCATGCAGCTTCATGTGATGAGAAGAAAAAACAAGTTTGTTTCCAACTACTTTATTTCCTCATTTTAATAGAATGTAATCATCAAGACCCTTCCAAAAGTCTGAGGGATCAAAGTATGTGTGTGCCTCTATTTGATACCCTTGGCAAAGAATAAAGCTTTGGTAAACATTGAAGAAAGCAAAGCAGAGCCATGCTTTAACTTCAGTACTGAACAACAGGTCATTGGCATGACACTTCTCCTCTTTTATTGGGGTTGTTTAAATAGGCACAAACCCAGAAATGGGGGGTCTGAAAATGCAGAAAAGATTTTAAAAATTTCTCTAAAACTTAAAAGTAGGTTTCTTGGGATAACCGATGACTACCACCACGAGATACATCATTTGTATGATGCTGAAAACTATTTGCTTTGTAAACACTGGAAAGTTATATGAAGAGGTGTTACCATTACTTGCCAAAGAAAAATCCAGAACAAAAGGTTATTTTACTGCAGGGATCTTAATTCATTTTCTCATTTCTCTCAGATTCCTTCCTTCTATCTTTGTATAGGCTTTGAAAGTGGCCATGGTGCTACTCTGTAGTATGTGTAAGGGGGAAGAGAAACAGTGCATGGTCACAAGATATACTGCTGCGCAATTTAACCTTGTGACAACAAAAAAACATTGCCTTACCCATTTTTTTTTGGCTTTTTGGAGGGGGGAAGGCAAGGCAGTTGAGGTTAAGTGACTTGCCCAAGGTCACATGGCCATTAAGTGTTAAGTTCTGAGGCCAAATTTGAACTCGGGTCCTCCTGACTCCTTCCTCTACTCACTGCCTAGCCGCCCCTGCCTTACCAATTGTAATACATATTGCAATATATATCTTCTTGAAGACTGGTAAGCAAATTCACTGGCAGCTCACTTTAAAAAGAAACTCCATTCTGAATCCTTTCCAAGCCAAAATGTGCCCCCTTAATGTATCATTTTCTTAAGTTCAGTTTCTGAAAAGGAGTATACACAATGGAGCATGACAGGAAAAGTGCTGCATGGGGGAATGTGGGGAACAAATACTTTAATTGTTCTGCTTCCTGAGGATCTGCCGTCTGCTACCACTTATCCCCTTTCCTTCACTTCTGTAACCTGGGCAAGATCTATGCCTCAACTAGTATTAGCATAACTGTTTTTGGCTTGACTATGAGTTGAGGATGCTAGCAGAGAATGAAACCAAAGACAAGATGGGTATCCCCAGCATTTTCAGGGAAAGTTGATCCTATTTGTACCTAGTTTTACCAATTCCATCCTGGTGAAATCCTACATGCTCTAATGCCTTGCTTATACAATTAATTTTAAAATTAGGATCCCTCTTCCCCCAAATTAAAAGCATATTTTAATTTCTCTGATTAGGGCAAAAGATTCTTTTCTAAGTCTCAAGCAAATAATTTACTCTGGAAGAACACTATTTAAGAAAAAATTGGTGGTGAGTCATCTACAAAGGGCATAAGAATAAATATACTAACTTCTTGAGATACAGAAAATATTACTGAATGCTGCCACAACTAAATTCTGTGAACCTCTGGGTTCTTTTTGTATGAGATAAAACGAAAATATTTAGTTGCAAAGTTGAGTCAGTAACGCGTTTGCAAGCATTAAAATGAAAGGTTCACAGTGCTAGCAGGTCGATACTTAAAAGAATAACTCATGAAAAGCTTATATGTATAACCAGTGGGAGTCATTTTTTATTGCGTTTTGGCATTTAAAAAATGTACAATCTTATAACATATTCATCATTTAATTTTGCTTGCTACACTAGAAACAGTCTTGCACCTAATGACTAAAAGTGTTCCACCTACTAAGCTCAGGAAGCTACTGACATATATTTCAGTTTACAAATTATTACACTCTTCCTTTTTGGCATTAATTAAAAAATCTTTAATACACACACCATGACATATACTTAAGTTTACAAATTACGCTCTTCCTTTTTTTTTTTTTTGGCATTAATAAAAAAAAAATCTTGAAAGTACATACTCAAGAGAAAAGTGGCTACTTAAACCAGCACCAATCTAAAAGGAGCCTTTCTACCATGGCACAAGAAATTACCTGCACACAGACTTCCGGGGAAGAAACCATAAGAGAAACGGTAAATTCAGTCCACCAAGATGGCCACTCTAAAGTAAGAAGGATCTGAGTAGCGAGAGGAACAACGGACGGGCGCACCCGCTCCTTTGCAGAGTGTACACGCCCCCAGTGTGACTGTGTCTACACTTGTCTAAGCCATTAATTCATACACAGGTCATTTGAAACGTGCCAGTTTCCTTGATCCAGTCAGACCAAATTGCTTCTGCCATAAATAAAGACATAAATAGAGGCACTTTAGTTAAAGAAGAAACAAAACCATCTCAATATCCACGCCCTCCCCACCCCCACCCCGCGCACCCCCAATTTTTAAGCAAAGTCTTTGCGCTGCGCCTTTAAGTCGGCGTGTTTACAAACACGGGAGTTAAGTGTATGGGCGTGCTCAGTCTTTGCATGGTATTTACTACTGTTTTATCCCCTAGTCAGGGTTACTTACAGTGCGCAGAAAATCGCTAAGTTGCAATAAGGAAATCGTGTATAAACCACAGCTCTTGATTCTCTCAGAACAAAATTTCACAGCTTTCACGTAGCACAGATACCTCACTGTCTGTGCTAAAAATCATAGTTTATGCAAATTATTTTTAAACAGCATCTTTGTTATACAGTACATGTGAGAAAATGGCATCCCGTCCCCACTAGGAATCTCCTTTACATTTTAGGGACCAAGAAAATTTAGTGCAACAGGACAAACTACTCTCTCCACAGGCAAACCAACCATAGTAGTACTGATGGAAAAACAAAAAATTTAACCACCGCCCCCCAGACAAATAAATAAAAGAAAAGTAGTAACAGTCCTCCTCATATAATGTATAACTTAAGGATATTAAGGGTTGCTACATTAATGGTGAGCATCCATTTTTTTTATTTTCCAATTTTCTTCGTTTTTATTAATTTCTCCCTGAGAGGTTTACTTTTTTTTTGGACTGAAATTTTACAGGTAGCTTTACTTACACAAAATGAAAAAGGACAACATATAAACAAGCAAACCACTTCAAACGTACACAGAGACAAATAGATCTTGGCATCTCAATGAGCAACGTTGACATTTTGTGCATTGCTTAAACACAGCCTTTAGTTCTGACCCACATTTACAGAGGATGCACTTCGTCCCACTAAACACAACATGGAATATACAACAGAGAATTCCTCTGTCCCTTCAGAGAATTCCTCTTTTCCGGTCTTGGGTAGAAAAGTTTTGTTTGGGGGGGAAAAGTTTGAATGCATTTTTGTGCTGTTGTAGGGATAAGCACATTCTGGTGATCTCATTCTTCAACAAGAGCATAGGTTGCAGTTAGAGAAACTGAATTGTTTTCAAAAGCAATTTAAAGGAATGATCACGTCATAGAACTAAAAGGAACCAGCGCAGGGGCACAGATGATGTTCAAGTTTCGAATATTAAAAAAAAAAGTTTTCCACTTGATGGTCTAAGCATGAATCAGTTTGTGTGCAAGGCATTCCTAACAAACATTATCCCCTAGTTATTCCTAACAAACAGACTGTATCCTCACACAGACTTTGGATACACAAGACTGGTCCTCGCAGTCACTTTGGAGGATGTACCAACATCAAATTGTCAAATGTCAAAAACCATTTTAAACCCAGATTCTTCAGCACCAGTTATACCAGTGTGAAGGATTTCAAAGCATATCAAGTGTGGAAACTATAAAATGATTCTTAATACTCTTTTCTTTCTTAAACTCTAAGGAATGTCTCTGTCATTTTTTTCTCAGTAGACAATGTTGTGCTTCTGAACAGTCACCAGCATTAAGGAAAGAAAAATAAAGCCACACTCAATGTGAATGTACACACGTGTACTTACAGTACACAGAACACATACATACTTATCTCCAGTCACTCCCACAATGAAGACCTCTTTGTACATTTTATACATACATACATACATACTTTCATTCAGATGGGGAAAAAAAGGACAGCCACCGTTCGGATTACAAGGCAGTGTAATGAAAAGTTCTAGCCACTTCCCAAGACTGCTTTCTGAAAACGTAAGAGGAAAATTTAGAAATTGAGTTTTGTGACGGGTCTCTCCCGGCTGCTGTCCGTCACCTGGTTGGTAATGCGCTTGCGATTCCGTTTCAATTTAGAAATATCTTTGTCGAAAACTTCGCCTGAGCGCAGAGCAGAAACAAGGTCGTCAAACTCTCCTCCTTCTTCACAGTTCTCCTTTGTCTTTCTTGCCTTGCGTTCTTTTTCACGCTGTTCTTTGAGCTGTTAAAAGGAAGGAAGGAAATATGAAATGACCAGGTACCGCTCTAAGCACTACGGAAGTATTATATTGTTTAAATCTCACAACAACCTAGGAGGTAGGTGCTATTATTATCGCCATTTTGCAGCTGAGGAAACTGAGGCAGACAAAGGTTAAGTGATTTGATCACTAATACTAATAAGCGTCCGAGGCTGACTTTGAACTCAAGTCTTTCTGACTCCATGCCCAGCGCTCTCTCCACTGCGTCACCTTAGCTGCCCCCTAAAAAAAAAGTTGTGAAAGGTATGTATTGTTACTTTTATTTAGTATTTTATTTTCCCCCAATTACATGTGAAACCATTTTTAACATTCATTTTTAAAACTTTGAATTCTAAATTCTCTCCCTTCCTTCCTCCTCACCGCCTCCCCCCCCCCATTCAGAAGGCAAGAGATTTGATATAGGTTATGCATAGCTAGTTGTGGAAAACATATTTCCATATTAATGATGTTGTGAACGAAAACAGACAAAACCCAAGAAAAACGAAGAAAGTTAAAAAAGTATGCTTCAGGGCAGCGCTCTTCAACCTGTGGGTTACGTTCAGTTTGTAACAATGTATCCTGCATATCAGATATTTACATTAGGATTCATAACAGTAGCAAAATTACAGTTACGAAGTAGCAACGAAAATAACATTCTGGTTGGGGGTCACCACAACACGAGGAACTGTATTGGAGGGTTGCGGCATCAGGAAGGGTGAGAACCGCTGCTTCAGTCTGTACTCAGACCCCATCAGTTCTTTCTCAGGAGGCTGAGAGCATTTTTCATCATGAGTCCTTCAGAACTGGATCATTGTATTCCTGAGAAGAGCTAAGTCACTCACAGCCAATCATCACACAATATTGCTGTATATGCCACTTTGCATCAGCTCATGTAAGTCTTCCCAGGTTTCTCTGAGAGCATCTTACTACTAATCATTTCTTATAGCACAATAACATTCCATCACCATTACATAAGGGGCATCTATCGTATTTGAATTTTGAAGGGTAAGTATGAATTGTATTTTGAAGCACATGATTAAATTAATTTTGTATAAGGATACAATTAAATTAATTTAAAATAATTAAATTTGTTTTCTGCTTTTAATGGAGATGAGAATAAACAAAATCATCTGATGCGCTAGATACATCAGCTACGGACAGCTACTGCTGCTAACCACCTCTAGGCTAGGAAAAAGTAGCAATGGTGACACACAGAAGCTCTTATGAGAAGTCTGGGGCAATACACAGATAACAATGAAAACAGTAAATTTCTCACTTTCTATGCACAAGCTGGGCCTCACCAGTGGAAAATAAGGAAAACCTTTCACTACTCATGCAAGAATCAGGGAACTGTCTCAGAACATGAGTAATTTTTTTTTAACCACTGAACAGACTGAAAACAGTAGAGGGAGGCCTTTTTCTTCTAATGTGAATGGCTGAGTTACATGGGCATCAGACGCTACTTGCTGAAATGGCCTTCTCAAAGCAAAGATCTTCATTTGTTCTTGTCATACATCCCTGCAGCTTTTTCCAAGATTTTATTACTCTTTTCCTTTAAAGTCTGTCTACACACCATAAGAATGTCTGGTGGGTGATGGCGGAGAGGAACATGGAGCAGAAAATTCCTCTTACCTGTGCTTCCATACGAGCTCGACGCTCTTCCTCCTCTTTCCTTTTCCTCATGTTTTCATTCTCTTGTTTGGCTTCAGAGACAGCTTGAAGGAACTGGTCGAAAATACCAAAGAACTCGTCTGGCTGGATTTTGCCTGCTTCTTCCCCAAAGTGCTTCACTGCCTTTGTAAACTGTGGGAAAGGAGGATTACAGTGACTGGGTCGGTAGCCAAGACAAGTCCAATAACAGCGTCACTGGAAAGAATGAGCTTAAGGACGGCTTTCGCACACTCTTCTACCGGAATAATCTGACGAAGTGAAGGGAGCACAACCTCTACCTTCTGAGAGACATGTTGGTTATAACTCTAACATGAATGCTTCAGTCTGCAACTCATATTTTCTTGTTCCTGTACTAGGTTTGTATTTGGGGGAGGAGAAGCAGGGCTGGGTTTTTCATCATTGTTAACTCTAAATCCCTAGCATGAGTAGGCTAGCAGACATTTAATAAATACCTGCTGATTTTAGGGTTTCTAACACTTACCCTATCATGTGCCAAGCATTGTTCTAAGGGTTTTTTAATTAAAAAAAAACCCAAATATTATCCCATTTGATACTCATAAACAACCCTGTGAGATAGGTGCTATTATGATACTCATTTTGCAGTTGAAGACACCGAGTCAAACAGAGGGTGACTTGCCCAGGGTCACACAGCTAGTAAGTGTCTGAGGCCAAATTTGAACTCATGTCTTCTGGACTTCAGACCCAGCATGCTAATCACTTCATCACCTAGTAGGCTATAGAAAAAAAAACAGCCAGAGTACTCTCTACTACAGGTAGAAGGCATGACTTGGATGAAGATCCAATAAGAGAGACTAAGGAAGAACAGTAAGTCAGACAGGAGAAAAATCAAGAGAGCAGATGTAGTGTCATGATGACCAAAAAAGGAGGAGAAAGTGGTCAGTGCTGAGGGCTGCAGAGAGGCCTTTTAATTAGAAAATAGAAGCCTGGCCTTGGGAACAAACGCTGGGATAACGCATCTTCCTCCCTTCACTGCAGAAGCTGTGCACAGTTGTCAGCTGCTTTTTTCCTCCTTTCTTTTTAAAAAGCTCTATTGGATGGCTCCCTGGGAATGAATCAACTTATCCATTTCATATTTGGAAACGAATGTGATTTAAAAACAAAAGAAATCAATAACGTATGCTAAAGTTATCACCAAAAAAAAGATGAAAAAAACCAGAAAGAAATCATTTTGTTCACACACAACACTCAGCTTTCCATTTCCTAAGAAGTTCAAGGACGTATCAAGGTAGGGACAGGCCAAGTCATTCAAGTATTAGAGTTTGGTACCTTCTAGTGGTCCTGAATAACCTCTTATCTAGTAATCCCAGCACTGGCAAATGTATATATGCTTTAGAGGCAGAATATTGTGGGAATCTGGGCCCAAACCCAAGCTCACTTGGTCCTGTGGATTTGGTCTTATTTCATTGAAGATTAATTGCTCCATTGTCGCCTGCCCAGTTGCTTTTCGTCGTACTCCAGGGCAGCAAGAACCATTTGGGCATGCTACATTGACCCTGGCACAACACAGCATTTGTAGGGGGGTATGCAATGGAAATTAAAGCTGCCAGCAGAGCTGCTGACTCCAGCTAATTTTCAAATATGTGTCTGAGGAGTCAACAGATGGCACTGACCCAGCTGGTGCTGACAGCAGCCTTGTGATAGGAGTGGGGTATAGTGGGAAAGGACTGGGTTTTATCTGAAAGATCCAGATTCCAGGCCTTGCTATGCCATTGCCATTGTGACCAGGGCAAATCTCTTCACTCTCTGGGTCCAAATCCTTCGACCCTTTGCTAGGTTAGCTTTACCTTGTTTTATCTAAATATAATTATGCTAAATTATCATGAATATCAGTCATTGATAACCATCTTCTAGTTCAGAGATTCTGAAACTTTTTCCACTGGCAACTCCTTTACTATCCCCAGGATCTTGGGCAAGTCTCCACTTCTCTAAATATCAGGTTTATCGCAATGTGTGTCCTGAGGGCATGTGCAGTACAAAATGCATGCATGCAAGGCTGTAGTGAAGCTGTGAGATGTAACACAGGCAAGCACTGCCGGAAACACCTTGGATTCATTACATGTTTGATTTTTAATTAATCTTTGGTTGAAACATTTTACTGTTGCCAAATTTTTCACAACCTGTCATGACCCACAGTTTAAGAAGTGCTCAGTCCAGGGGGTGGAGCCAAGATGGCGGCGTAGCAGCAGCAACATATCACAGCTCTCACATAGCCACCCCAAAATACCCATAAAATAGGACTCTAAACCAATCCTAGAACTCCAAAACGCACACAAAGATACTTCCCACTAAAGTAAGCTCGGCTATGAGGAACCATATCAGCACTGCAAACCGAAACCAGCCTGCCCTGAAGCTGCGGCTGTGCCCCGGGGGTGGCTGGACTGGAGGAGAGGAGGAGCCTCTCAGGTGAGCAGATTAGCAGCAGCTGCGAGTGGGTATTGTGAAAGGGGGAGATAAGCAGTCTGGCAAAAGGCCTCCAGAGCAGAAAAGCAAAAAGGCAGAGGTTTTGCACCCGCCTCAGAGTTGTAGCTTCCCGCCCACGGCCTGCAGACAGCAGGGGGACTAAGCAATTGTTCTCAGG
>JAQQSU010011704.1:0-12104 GCA_028627135.1 Pseudochirops cupreus
CTCCTTACATCTTTCCTTCCTGAGCTACCCTATCCTTTTCTTCCCTTATCTGTGTAGCTCCCAGGAGTTAGGGGAAGGAAGCCCTTGTAATAAATCTTATACACACATGTGTGTGTGCATGTGTGTGTATATACATATCTGTATATACGTACATGTATGCATACATATATAATGTTCCGTGCTTGTGGATTCCTCTACCTTACCTTGGTAAGGAACCAGAGGTATATGTTCTTTCGTGTTTCTTCTTTGGAACCCATCTGTTGCTATTGTTCTTACCACTTACACTGATATAGTTAGTATGTACATTTTTTTCTTGTCTTTGCCCATATCATCATACATCAAGTCAGTTCTTTTAAATGTTTTTATGTTTCTGTGTATTCATCACTTATCATTTCTTATTCCAAAATAATATTTCTTTACATTCGTGTTCCGTATCTTTTAGTCATTCTCTAATTAATTGGTATCTGCTTCGTTAGCTGATCATTCCTACTACAAATATGATGTTGTTATTGTTCATTCATTTCAATCATGTATAACTCTTTGTGACCTTATTTGGGTCTCTATAAATTTTCTTGCCAAAGATAATGGAATGGCATGCAATTTCCTTCTACAAGTCATTTTACAGATGACGAAACTGAGGCAAACAGAATTAAGTGACTTGCTCAGGGTCATACAACTAGTATATGACTGGAGTTCAAATTCTCAGGTCTTCCTGACTCTAGGCTATTCACTCTATCCACTGTGCCAACTAGTGGTCCATCACAAATGTAGGTTCACTATGATTATTTTAGAATTCATATCTTTTGGTTTTTGTTTTTTTTTTTTAAATAAAGGCCTTGGCTTGTATGCCCTGTAGTATACTCTCTGGTTCAAAGAGAATGGTTTTCAAGCACTATAGTTGCATAATTGCACATTGCTTTTCAGACTATTTATGTTCATTCACAGCTACAATAGCAGTGCATTAGTATGCCTATCTTTCAACACATCTTAAAATGACCAATTCACAATTTTTGTCCTTCGTTCCAAATTGCTAAGTCTAGGGTAAAACCTCAAATTTATTTTGATTCAAAGTTTTCTTAGCAGTAGCAACTTGTATCATTCTTTCATATACTTACCAACAGTTTACATTTCTTTTGGGAACTGTTTGTTCATATATTTTAACCACTTATCTAATGGGAAAAAGTTAATTTCAACAGTTATTCATTACTTGGGAGGCTTGTTAATAATAGTAATCTAGCACCATAGAATTCATTCTCTATTCATCATCATAGCCTTTCTAATTCATGATTCATTTTTCTTTTCAGGTTACCTGGTTTTCAAATAGTATTTGTGCTGTAATCATGTGAACCATGTAACCATGTTGACCCTGACCTTAAAACAATGCATTTAAGATCAGGTCAGATTACGTACTGGTCCAAGCCATCGTCTCTAAATAAAAAGAGATAGAATAAAACATGTCTGTGCTAATAGACTCAAATATACAAAGACTTGAAAATGAGACCAGGGTCTTGTCCTTGATGAGTGAATTTGGAAATGTTGATATGGGAACTTGTAAGGTAAATTAGTTCAGCCCTAAGCATAATCACTCTATTATCTTCTCACTTTCTCTTAGACCATCAATCATATGAAATGAAAGAAAAGAAACCTTAAATTTAAATTAATCATTCCCATATCGAGCAGCTAGACAGATGAAGTTTTCTGAAATCAATTAGTTCAGGATGTGGCCTTTTTGGATAACCAATCAACCTTTTCAATCAAACCTCAAAACAAAAAGGAAAATTAAATCACTCACTTCCAAGTTGTTGTTTCCCTTCTCATCTTCTCTTGAAGTGATGTTTCACGTTATGAATTACCAAATTACTCAAGTATACAGTTGTCCATGACAGCTACCTAAAGGCACAATCATTAGGAGGAAAATATGTGCTCATATTCTGTCACATTTTCCACTTCTACCAAAAAAGTTATCTTTCTCAATCTGAATTTATGGTATTGTTTTATAAGAAGCTCCTAATAAATAAAAGGAGATTAGGACCTGCTCTGTTACTTGTAGAGTTTGAGAGTTGACTGGAATACTGAGAGGTTACTTGACTTGATTAGATTTACAAGATCAGTGTGTAGGACAGGTAATATGTGAATCTGGTTCTTCCTGATGCTGAGGTTAATTCATCAAACATTTATTAAGTGCTTATTATGTGTCAGGCAGTATGCTAAGTTCTGGGGATATAAATAAGAAAAAAAAAAGACAGGTCCTACCTTCAAGGAGCTTTCAGTCTGGGGGGAAGATGCCACAAAAGGAAACTCAAGAAGCAGGAGCAGCCAACAGGGAGCATTGTGTATGGTGGTCTATGAAGTCAAATTGGGCACAATTGCTGAGGGAAAATGGAGTTGCCTTGAACACTGTGTGCCCCTAAATAAAAGAAGGCTTTGGGAAGAGTTTTATGTACCATCCTCCTGCCCTCTCAACAGAGGGGAGAGGTAACTGAGAGTGAGATGAGAAGTTGTTGATTATCAAACCCTGAGTCATTCTGCCCAGTGATGAGATTTCAGGCATCACCTTAACCAAAGGCAAGCAGAAATGCTGATGTAAAATAGAATTACCTGGAAGGTTGTGAAACCTCTATAAAGAAAGGTTTCTGGGAAGAGTTTAATGACTTCTGTTGTTCAGTCTTTTTTCAGTCCTTTCAAACACTTTCTGACTCCATTTAAGGTTTTCTTGGCAAAGATATGGGAGTAATTTGCTATTTCTTTCTCCAGATCACTTTACAGATAGGAAACTGAGACAAACAGGATTAAGGGACTTGATCAGGTTCACACAAGTAATAAGTGTCTGAGGTCAGATTTGAACTAAGGAAAACGAATCTTCCTGATGCAGATTGGCTTTCATTCTAGATGAAGACCATGACATCAGAGAGGTGATGCCATGAAATGCAAGGGAATTGGACTGAAGTGAGGGAGGGCTGTGTAGAGTCACTAGCCTTACTTTCTCCTTCAGAGCCATCTAAGTCCAGTGGCCAGATATGGGTCAGAAAGACTGGAGATAGCCCAGGGGAAACTTGGCCTTTTCAAGTTAAGATCTTTAACAGGTCTCAGTTTGACTGAGGCAATGCCCATTCAGTGAATAAGTCTTAAAAAGAAAAGAGGCAAAGAATGGCCTCTAAAAAAATAGATGGGAGAGGGAAACCCTCAGGGTTTCTGCTCAAAACAGAAATTATATGTTAAATGTTAATTATTTTAATATCATAATTCATATACCACTAAGTTTTTAGGATTTCTGTAGAGTACACCATGGGATGGATCTAGATATATGAGAAAAGCTGACTCCAAATTAGGACTAGCTCTCACCCTGAGCTCTTTTTATTTCCTCAAAATATTTGGTTCCTCCTTAGTAAGGTTCTAGGAATTCTGGATTCAAACTAGACTACAGAGATCCTTTCCACAAAAAGTTTTTGTTCACCCCACCTCTCACCAATCTTGTGCTGTGTTAAGAAGAGTATGTATTTTTCATAGGCTGGGTGGGTTTCCAATTAATATTCTTACTTCTATTCCCATATTATATATCATTAGTTTCATCTGGAGCCCACTCCCCTTTCCTGGCCTTCAGAGCCCTAGACAGTAGTGTAGGGAACAATAGAAACTAGGACTAATACCTATGGAATATTCTTGGTCCATCTAAAAATTAAATTATTTAAATATCATAGGGGACATTTCTTTTTTTTTAAGAGACAACTGTTGTTAAGGTCACACATGGCTAGTAAGTGTTAACCATGTGAGGTCACATTTCAACTCAGGTTCTCCTGATTCCAAAGCCAATGCTCTATTCACTGCATCACCTAGCCACCTGATAAGGGACTTTTTTACCTCTTGCTTCAACAATTTGTTCATTCAGGAGAAAATTTGAGAGAATTTTTTCCCTTTAACTTTTCCTTCAGAATTATTAAAACTAATGATAATTTCTGCTTATTTAAAAAAATGAAGCAAATCAAGCAAATAGTGATAATTTTAACTTCATTTACTTGTTTTCCCTTCTCAGTTGTGTATATGTGTCTTTTATTTACCCGCTCAGTTCACTGAAAGAAGAACTTGTAGGCTGAGACTCTAGGAGACCCTGCTTGAAATAGGAGAAAGTCGTCAGTGTTTCATTTTCAGCATTCCACAGAGAAACCCAGACTCACACAACTGTGAAGCTAAAAAGTGAACTGTGAATATTGCTAAGGTATGCTTCTTCCTCTCCAGGAAATCCCCATCCCAAAATCCTTTGGGAACAAAGAGAGAGGGGAACGGAGGAAGCAGTTATCAAGTTACAACCACCATGAAAAAAAAAAGAAATTAACCAATGAAACTTCTCAGTGCAACTTTGAGACAATGAGGAAATTCAATCATTCCCAGTGATTGAGTCACTCCTCACCAAGGTGATTTTTCACTTTGTAAGTCACCAAATTTCTCATTATAGAGTTGTCTGTGGCAAGCTACAAAAAGTGGTAAGGAGTAGCAGGATTGTTTATTCTTATTTTTCTCCTCTGCAATAAAACAAAACAAAAAAACAAACAGGAATAAAAAATTAACAAAACACACACAAAGAACGACAACAACCACAACAATTTTTCCTTGTTCATACCCTGGATACCTAATGTTAAAAAATCTGGTTTCTATATTTTTAAAAAGGGCACTATATTTCTTTAGGCAAAAGTTTCCATATATTATGACATTCAGGAACATTATTAGAAACTAAAAGGAGAAAAATTAAGGCTATTAGAAAATATGATTTTCAAGATCTCACTGGGGGAGGGGTCTAATGTGAACTTGGTTAGCGTTCTTCATTACACTTATTACTTCTACCTTATTCATTCATCTTTCAAGGTTCAGCTTATGCCCTAACCCCTTGAGGAAGCCCTCTCCAGCTACTCCAAATTCCTACTGAATTCTGTTATCTCGGATATTTATTTATGAACAGTGTTTATTGTTCATGTCACATGATTTAGCCCCATCAGATGTTTTCTTCACTATTGTTTCATGACTATTAACACTCTTTCCCAAAACAGATAGTAAGTTTTTGGTGTAGTTTTTCCTCCAACTAGGTCACTATTCCTACAGCAGATGACCTTGAAAAACCTATAGTTTCTTCCTCCCCCTCTGCTCCTACCAAATTTTGTTTTGGGAAGTCCAGGTAACAATAAGAGGAATCATAGTATAAGAGACCGTTATGCCTTCTGCATGATAGAAAATGTTGGTAGTGAGGCTGATTTGATGGTGAGAAGTTTTTGGGGGAAAAATTGTGCAGAAAATAGAAAGCAGGGGCTACTAGGTGGTGCAGTGAATAGAGCACCAGTCCTGGAGTCAGGAGGACATGAGTTCAAATCCAGCCTCAGACACTTAACACTTACTAGCCATGTGACCTTGGGCAACTCACTTAACCCCAATTGCCCCTCCAAAAAAAAAAAAAGCAAAAGAAAAGAATATGGAAAGCAGTCTGGCAGAAATTCAACTGATTGAATAAAACAAGCAGGGGAAAATGAAGTGCTTCTTAAAAATTATAATATCCTTTAGTTTCCTTAAAACCCCATCCCTAAGAAAACTTGCTGTTTGATTTGTGGGTTATGATAATCACTCTGGTCATCACCTTCATTTAGAAAATGAGTGGCCCAGGTGAGACAATGTCTATCAGTCTTTCTAGTTGGAATCTTGGGAAAGAATGTTAAATTTAGAGCCAGAGGAACCAGTACATAAAACTGCCTCTATTATTTCATATCTATTAGACCACAGATAAGTCACTTACATTTTTTTTTGGGTGGGGGGGTCTCAGTTTCTTCATCTGTCCCAGGAGTTCCATGCTCATGAGGTATTAGGTGATCTCTAATGTTCTTCCCTCCTCTAAATTCAATGTGAGTTACTTTGCATTAATCATTACACTTGACAAATATTTCTCTGATGTCTACAGTATGTAAGGGACTGTTGTCTCAGCTCTAGCCTCATGCCACCTAGGTCTTTGCAATTATCCACTTGTGACTCCACTGACATAAAAACAGTGCTGTGAAAATGAAGCTGGGCCTGGGTAAAGTTGAGTTTATCAAGGGAGTGAGACAATAACAGAAAAAAGAAAAAAAACCATTCTCCACTGTGAGTGAAGTCACTGTGGAGGGAATCTTAAAGCATTCAATGGGGCGTTGTGGCCCCTACTTCTGGAATTGTTGTTTATTCTTCATCTTTGAAAAGGACTCATGACATCAGGGAGCTAATGTCATGACATGCAAGCAAATTGGATTGAAGTGAGGGAGAGCTGTACAAGGTCATCAGCCTCAATTTCTCCTCCTGAGCCATCTGGGTCCAGTGGCAAGATATAGATCAGGATGACTGCAGATGGCCCTGGATGCAACAGGAGACCTTGGCCTTTTAGAGCTAAGATCTTTGACAGGTCTCAATTTGACTGAGACAACACCCATTCAGTGATTACTACATAGAAGGATACAGAGACAGCAAGAAGTTGTGGTCAGATCAGAAATGCATCTCTACCTAGGACCTAAAGCCCTATTGATCCAGACGAGGTACAACAATGTGGGAGATCTTGTTGGCGTCCTACAGCACTTCTTAAATTGTGGGTCAAGAACTCATTGTGGCAACAGTAAAAGGTTTCTGAACACTCAAAGACCAAAAATTAATTAAAAATCAAATACACAATAAATCTGAGGTGTTTCTGGCAGAGTCTGCCTGTATTGCATCGCACAATTTCACTTTTGCCTTGGTTTTGAACAGAGAGCATGGGCACTTTACCCTGTGCATGCCCTCAGGCCCCACAAGTTCAAAGAAGTACACTGCCAAAATGGGAAAATGGGTCTTGAGTGGAAAAAGTTTAAGAAAGCTCTGTCCTAGCCCAGTACAATGATTCAAGAATTCTGCCTGTTACCTAACTATATTTTTATTCTATCTCAGCAAATAATTTAATTAACCATTACAAAGAATGAACATAGGATTTCCAAAGTAGAAAGCATTTAATATTGTTATGGGTCTGTGTTGGATTTTGAAGCAGAGTTAAAATATTCATTGGTGATGGGGTGGGGAATCAAACAATTTACATTCTGTCCATTTAGGTGACTGAAAGAAAATGTATGTACTTGGTTTTCAAAATAGATATGGGGGAGGAAGAAAGTGAAAGGGAGGAGGCATATTGTGGAAGTTTTCCTACTGAAAAAGAGAATCTTTTAAAGAAAGCAAGAAAAAGCAAGACTTAATATAAGAGGTCATTAGGTTAAGGAACTGAAAGTAACCCAGTTTACAATGAGATCAACTTTTGTGCTTTATAAATTCTTTTCTGTTTTAAAATTAGTAATTTTCTCAGTGTTAAAGGAAGCTGAGTGTCAGGACTGTAAATCACTAAAATAAGAAACAACAAAAGCAGCTATTATGACTTCACTGAGGGGCATTGAGAGCATGCCCATGTTCTTCTATCCAGCCCTGAACAAGCATAACATTTGGTTATTTCTGAAGCACTGAACTGTTCACTGACATCAACTTCTGTTTCCTGTCCACAAGGTTTTTAGAAGATCCATCTCAATGCAATCTATGCCCCTGAGATAAAATCTGGCACAGACCATTTATCTAAGAAATATTTGGATTTACAGGTACTGCTTGTAGTGGGGTCAATGTGGAGGAGGCTGCCAGAGGCATAGCTGTAAATATGCGATTTATGTAATATATAAAAAGAGAGGCAATTGAAATTCAAAAGGGAAAGAAATCAGCAATGACAACAACAACAATATGAATAAATTATTCATTTATTTCATTAAAAAGACTCATTCCCCTTGGAACTTAATTCCCAAACAAATCTAGAGAGCTCTTTGTGTTCTTAATGGAGTTTGTTACATACCAGAAGACCTTGAAAGGTGTGCGAGACTGGCAAGAAGACTAACTTCTCAGAGCCTCGGTTTCCTGATATGAAAAATGAAGGTGTTTAACTAGATGCCTTCTAAGATTCTTTCCAGAAATAAATCTATTATCCTACATCATAACAGCTTTATCTCCCAAAGGAGCAGAGGCCCAGAAAAAAGGGGTGGGGGACCTTTGTATTATAAATGAGAATGCTGGTTTTATTTACTAGCTCTGTAACCGTCTTCAAATCATTTTTATCTCTTCAGCTTACAATTTTCTCTCTTAAAAAAAAAAGAAAGAAAGAAAGCCTGGCAATATGGTGGCATGAAAAGTCTCTAGGGGCAAGCTGCAAAGAAATTAACTGAAATAACCTGCCACAAAGTAATTCTTAATGAAAAAATGAAATTCGAGTTATCATTCTTGTGCTCTTGGGGCTGCTCCATTCTTAGCCCTCAACAATATAAGCAATGTAATATAAGAGATGGGCCAACAGTAAGTTAGCAGGTAATATGTACACATAGGCATACATATAGGTGATCATGGTGATGACGATGGTGATGATGATGATGATGATGGTGATGGTGATGGTGATGATGGTGATGGTGATGATGATGATGATGGTGATGGTGATGATGATGATGATGGTGATGGTGATGATGGTGATGGTGATGATGGTGATGGTGATGATGACGATGATGATGGTGATGGTGATGATGATGGTGATGATGGTGATGGTGATGATGGTGATGGTGATGATGACGATGATGATGATGATGGTGATGGTGATGATGATGATGGTGATGGTGATGATGATGATGATGATGATGATGATGATGATATTTATATAGTCCTATGTATAGTACTATGTTCCAGGCACTGTGCTTTACAATTATCATCTCACTGGATCCTCACAATAACCCTGGGAGGTAGTGCTAGTATAATTGTCATTTTACAGTTGAGAAAACTGACTTGGTTAGGGTCACCCAGCTAGTTAGTGTCTGAGGTCAGATTTGAATTCAGATCTTCCTGATGGTAGGCCCACTATTCTATCCACTATTCTAACTAGATAATGCAAACCCTAATTCCAACTCTATATATGTATAGCATATATATGCTATACATAAACACACATATATATGTATGTATGGGGGGAGGGAGAGAAAGAATTCTTAAAAATAGAGTGTGGAGGCTACCCACCAGGAAGGCCCGGAGACTCAGTGTGGCGACACAACCCACCAGGAAGGCCCTGGAGAACCGTGGCCCACTGAGAGGCCATCCTTGGACATGGCCTGCTGACCCACCGACAACAAAGGCCACTCCTAGGCATATCACCACAGGACAGGGATGAACTGAACTGTGTAAGAAACAAAGGGAGGGCCCACAGCAGAGGCAGCAGCTACCCCCTGGAACTACTCATTCACAGTCTGGAAATTTAAAAAGCCCCTAGCTGAACCACCAGGGACCAAGATGACATACTGAACCCCAGTTGCTCCAATCCCCCTACCAACCCAAAAACACAGTAATTGTTGCCCCAGAGGAAAATTTTAAGCAGTAAAGGCTTGGGAACCCTGGAGGAAGGGCGTAAATAAGGTCCTGCCTCAAAATGGGAAGAAAGCAGGCTACAAAGACAAAGACAAAGACTCTGGGATCCTATTATGGTAAGAGGGAGGAATCAAACTCAGAAGGAGAGAGTACTGACTCCACACCCTCAGCTGAAGCCTTAACAGGGACTATGACCTGGTCTCAGGCACAGAAAGCATTCTTAGATGAGCTCAAAAAGAACTTTGAAATCCGGCTTAGAGAGGTAGAAGATAAAATCAACCTTTAATAAAAACAAAATTGTGAAATTAGAAAAACATTACAATGAAGAAAACAGCTCCTTAAAAAGTAAAATGAGTGAACTAAAAATGAAATCTGAGCATATGGAAAAGGAGCTTCAAAAACTAACTGAGGAGAATAATTGACTAAAAACTAGAATCAACCAAATTGAAGCCAATGACTCTATGAGAAACCAAGAATCAGCCAAACAAAACATCAAGACTGAAAAATTAGACCAAGAGGTAAAATATCTCAATGGAAAAATAACTGACCTGGAAAACAGATCCAGGAGAGACAATCTGAGAATCGTTGGTCTAACAGAAAATCATGATGAAAAAATGAGCCTGGACAATATCTTCCAAGAGTTCATCAAAGAAAACTGCCCTGAGATCCTAGAACCAGAGGGTGAAATAGAAATCAAAAGAATCCACCAGACACATCCTGAAAGAAATCCCAAACTGAAAAGTCTGCGAAACATTGTGCCCAAGCTCCAAAACTATCAGGTAAAAGAGAAAATACTACAATCGACCAGAAAGAAACAATTCAGATATTGCAGAACCACAGTGAGGATCACACAGGAACAACGTTGAAAGACTGGAGGAACTGGAACACAATTTTTCACAAGGCAAAAGACCTCGGGCTACAACCAAGGATCAACTATCCAGCAAGACTGAGCATAATCTACAGGCAAGGAAATGGTCATTCAGTAACATAACAGAATTCCAGACCTTCCTGATGAAAAAGTCAGAGCTCAATGGAAAATTCAACCTCCAACTACAAGACCCAGGAGAGACATAGAAAGGTAAATAAGGAAAAACACACACACACACATAACTTGTTATTTAACAAGAGCAAACTGTTTACATCCCTATATGGGAAGCTGATACCTGTTAATATCG
Source organism: Pseudochirops cupreus (assembly GCA_028627135.1). Classification (NCBI taxonomy): domain Eukaryota; kingdom Metazoa; phylum Chordata; class Mammalia; order Diprotodontia; family Pseudocheiridae; genus Pseudochirops; species Pseudochirops cupreus. The sequence continues at coordinate 10,578 of JAQQSU010011704.1, forward strand.
TGAACTCTATACCTATGACAACATCTAAAAGGGATGTAGACAAACAGAGAGTGTGGGTATAAACTATGCAAAATGACAATAAAAATCCTTATTAAGGGACTGTAATGGAAGAAGAGAAAATACTGAAGCAGAAAAAGGTAAATTATGCTACACAAAGAGACATAAAACCAATACAGAAGAGGGAAAGAAGGGAGGAAGATGAGAACTATATGAGCTTTTCCCTCACTGGTTCTGGTGCAAGGAGGCAATAATACAACCAGTTAAAGATAAGATTCTATCAAGAAGAGATGTAAAACTTATAATAGAGCGAAAGGAGAGGGAGAGGAGCATTGCATGAGATCTATTCTCGTCAGTCTTGGTCTGAGGAAGAAATAACATACAGGATTGAGTATAACAATCGATCATATCCTACAGACAGTAGGAGGGGGAAAGGGAAGTGGGGGGAGGTTAGAAGGGAGGGTAGAAGTAGTAAACGAGAAGGGCAGGAAAAGGGAGGGGACAGATAAAAAGGGAATACTGAGGGAAGCAGTAGTCAAAAGGGAAACTCTTAAGAAGGGGCGGGGAGAAGTGGAAAAGCAAAAGCATAAATAGGCGAGGAAATAGGATAGAGGGAAAGACACAGATAGTACACTAAATTGAAAAGTTTCTGTACAAACGAAGCCAATGTAACCAAGAATAAGAGGGCAGTGGGAAAATGGGAAAGAATTTTTACAACCAGTGTCTCTGATAAAAGCCTCATTTCTAAAATATACAAGGAATTATGTAAAATCTATAAGAATACAAGTCATTCCCCAATTGATAAATGGTCAAAGGATATGAACAGGCAATTCTCAGAGGTAGAAATTAAAGATATCTATAAGCATATGAAAAAATGCTCTAAATTCCTATTGATTAGAGAAATGCAAATCAAAACAACTCTGAGGTACCACATCTCACCAGCCAGATTGGCTAGGATGACAAAACAGGAAAATGACAAATGGTGGAGATGATGTGGAAAAATTGGAACACTAATGCATTGTTGGTGGAGCTGTGAAGTGATACAACCATTATGGAGAGCAATCTGGAACTATGCCCAAAGGGCTATAAATAACTGCATACCCTTTGACCTAATAACATCATTCCTGGGGTTGTATCTTAAAGAGATCACAGAAGTGGGAGGAAGACCCATATGTATAAAAATATTTATTGCAGCTCTCTCTGTGGTGGCAAAAAACTGGCAACTAAGGGGACGTCAATCAATTGGGGAATGGCTAAACAAGTTGTGGTATATGAATGTAATGGAACACTATTTTGCTATACGAAATGGGGATGAGATGGACTTCATATTTACCTGGAGAGGCTTATATAAACTGATGCTAAGTCAGAAGAGCAGAACCAGGAGAAATGTGTACACAATCACAGACACATCATATGTGTGATGACCAACCTTGATAAACTGAACTCTTCTCAGCAATGCACTGCTATAAGACAACTCTAAAAGTCTCAGGATGGAAGTAGATAGCTACATTCAGAGAAAGATCTAGAAAG
>JAQQSU010011705.1:0-12104 GCA_028627135.1 Pseudochirops cupreus
GAGTTCCAGGATTGGTTTAGAGTCCTATTTTATGGGTATTTTGGGGTGGCTATGTGAGAGCTGCGCTATGTTGCTGCTTCTACGCCGCCATCTTGGCTCCGCCCCTCTCTAACTTAATATTTTATAATGGTTACAAAGTTTTTTAATTAAAATAATGCTATGATGTAGTATTAGAAATTTGGTTATTCCTTTATGAAGAAACTAAGGCTTAGAGAAGGAAAGTGACATTTCTTTTCTTATATCAAGTGAATTTTAGCCATGAGGCTCAAACCCAGGTATCTTGACTATAAGTCAATTTTTTTCTTTCCTGTAGATAATTTTGCTTCCCAAGAATTGGATTCACCTATCAATGTAGATTACATTTCTACTTCTGAATGTAGTTAATTAAATATCCTACATCAGCATTTGAACATTGGGTTAGAGCACAATTATGATAAAATTCCTGTTTGCTCCAATATGGTACATATAATATCACTGAAGCAAAGCTTTGTAGCAGTTTGTTTATATTTATTAAGAGCTCTGTCTTTTCATAATAACTGTTATATATATAGCAGTTTAAAGTTTTCCAAGAACTTTATGTACATCATTTTATTTGAATCTCAAGCACATCAGGCATTATTTTACCTAGTTTGCAGCTAGAGAAGTTTAAGTGTTTAGCCATGGGTCACATAGCCTGTAAGATAAATCAGAACCCAGGTCTGAGTTGAAATCCTATACTCTATCCACTACACAATACTCATTCTAGAGAACAGCTCTATGTAACAGTACAATTTTTTTTTACATTCATTTTTTGTCTGGGAAAATAAACCTAGAAAGGTGGAGTGACTTGGAGTAAGTTGTGAAACTAGTAATTGTCAGTCTTTTTTTTTATGGTTTTATGGGGTGGTGGTGTGGAGACAGTTTTTCCCAGTGTATTCTGTCTTTAATAACAATGTAATTTTTTTTTTCCTCACTGATAAACAAAAGAGAAACTGTTTGCATTGGCAACCTGAACCATGGTGTTACATTTTGCTTTAAAAATATATGGCAGTTGCTGCACACTCCAGAACAAGAGAATAGAATACTCTAAGTGTACCTTCAGTTTCCCTGAACACTAAATGAAAATTATAGGAACACTTTAAAATATCTTTAGGGACACAAAAAACTTTTTCCACAGTTATTTGTGACAGGGAAAGATTTTACTACACTCCACAGACTTTCTTGGTTTTTTGTTTTGTTTTTAACCACATAAAATGAATTTTAATGTTTTCTATGAAACACAAATAACATCTTCTCATTTGTTATTCTTTGCAATGTGCCTGTAGATCTACAGTGATATCCATTATTAATATTATTTGTAAGTAGTGTATAACACAGAAAGGAAATGGATTTTCTTTTCAATTCATTTTCACATTGCCTCCACTCTACCCCCTCCCCAAATCTAGTTGAAAGAATAAATTCTCCTTCAATATACTCTTTCTTTTCCATATATCTGAAATGTGTGGTGGGGATGGGGTGGGAACAGAGGGAAACAACAGGAGATATCTCGTTCCTTGGACTTGAAACCAAGCAGAGCTGGAGCTGAATAATGGAATGAGCTGCAAGTCCAATTTCTACTCTATATAAAGAAAGACTTTGGGAAGAGCTTAGCAATCCACTCCCCAGGCCTCCCAGAATCTAAACAAATTGTGGTGCATGAATATAATAGAATATCATTGTTCTGTAAGAAAAAAAATATGATAAATACAGAGAAATTTGGAAAGGCTTAAATCAACTTGATAAAGTAAGGCAAGGTAAGCAGAAGGAATATATAAAAAATACTGTCCATGTTTTTGATGATTGAATAGTTTTTTATTGTTCTTTTTTCACATTTAGGTCCTGAAAATGTCTCCTTATCTTCCTCTTCCAATATGCAAAATGATTAAAATTATGTAAATTGAAGAAACAAATAGAAAAAAAATGAAAATGAATGTTCAAAATTACAAAGATCTAGAATGACTATAAAAAAAGGTATGACAATATACCTTTGCCTCTCTTTTAGAGGACTAGCTATGTGTGTTTGGGGTTTCCCATTGCTATGAAATATTACATATAGTGCCAGAATTCTTCAATTCATTAATAAATTTTGCTAATTTCTTTTAATTTCCTTCTCTTTTTTCCGCTTTAGAATATTTGTTATATGACATGGCTCTCTAGAAGAGAAAAACAGAAAGGTTAGGCGAAACAAAAACAAACGATATCAAAAATATATTTTTTTAAAGTAATAAACACCCCTTTTCTAGTTGTGGAATATTTGATTTAAGTTTGTGAGGAGAAAGTAGAAGTAGAAGAGGAAAATGGAATGCTGTAATTAAAACTTCTGTCCCTTATCACTTTCTGGCATCTAGTTAGAGATATACAAATAAAATAGTTTGGTAACAGATTGAATATCGTAATTAATTGAGCTATAAATTATTTCAGTAACATGAGTATTGGCTGAGCTTATGAAAGATACTAAAATATCTACTTACATTACTCTAGCATGATTTCTTCATAAACAATAATTTACATCTACTTTCTACTCCCCTGATGTATGGTACACAAGATGATTATCCCCATAAAAAAATTGATTGAAATTTCACAGATTCTTAGTTTAGACTTCCCTTTCAGTGAAGCAGGATAGCAACATTGTCTAGTAGAAAATGGAGTGACTTGGGAGTCAGAAAACCTGTATTCTAATTCCAGCTCTTCTGGGAATATCCCATTGACATTAGGGAAACATTAGGGAAACTCTTTGGGCCTTTGGTTCGTCATATTCCCCTACCCTTATCTAAGGGTGTAGTGGTAACGGAAATTTGAAGATCTTCCTTGCCCCTTAATAGACCAAATATAATCACAAGGAGTCATAGTGGGAGGAACTTGCTGAAAGGGTGGAACAGGAAGGGTGGAGAAGAAAGAAGCAGAGCAGAGCAAGAGCAGAGCTGGGAACAGGCAGCACAGAGGCAAAGCAGCTAGCATGAGTGAGACGGGGACATTTTTGCTTAAGGGAACCCATTTTGTTTTGAAGGCCTGATGGAGGAAAGGCTTGGGAATGTTGGTGCTTACTGCATCGGTTGTATGTTCCAACTTCTTGGTTGCTATGATCGATTTGACCTTCTGGTGTTTGAATAAATGTTTTGGTTCTTTCTTCATTGTGGAGAGTCTGTTACATTTTGTGATTCACAACTGCACCAGCATATTCATAGCCACCATGGGCACTGTGAATATTGCATTGACCTTATAAAAAGAGACTTTAATTCCCTGTCAGAAGGGAAGCAGGAATTTGGAGTCAGAAGCTTGGCCACTCTGCTCTCATCAGAGGAAAAAAAAGAAAGTATTAGACTAGAATTGAATATTGTTAGTCCCTGAATATTGTTAGTCTATAAGATAGAGTTCTCAGGTTTGAGCTAGACTTCTGATTGCTAGTCATTAATGGGAAAGGAGGATCCCAAGCTTTATATCCAAAGCTTAACTTCCTTCCCACTAAATATCAATTCCACAGTGAACATACACATAGAAGAATGAAAAAAAAATACCTAAAACAACAGCAAAACAGAAATCAGAAGAAGCATACATGTAAAAAATATATAATAGACAACACAAAGTAAAAGAGTTCTAATAGGAACGAGGCACCCAATTCAGCTGAGAGAGAGAAGAAGAGAGAGACAGGAAGAGAGAGACAGAGAAATAGAGAGGCAGAGAGGGAGAGTTCCAGATCTCACCCAAAGAGTAAATTCCCTGAGTTCTCTAGTGTAGCAAGCTGGTGATAATAACATGAGGGAGACTGCTAGTTCTCCTGATGCCAGCTTATTCCCAGAATATGGTTCTCCCTTCAGCCACCTAAAGTGGGTTTATGTCCTCCATCTTCTCTCTCAAAACTTGAAGTCTGAAAAGCCTGAAAAAACTGAAGACTAAAGAGACTCAAAAAATCCTAAAGAAGCCAAGAAATTGAATCTCTTTTCTCTCCAACTGCACACCTCCCCCCCTCACATAAACCTAGAATATTAGTCTCCATCAGTGATGAGAGACTCTCACACCATGGACTTTGAGACTTGAGTTACATAAACAAAAAAAAGTTTATTATTCTAATAGCTTACTACTATTGGTTATGCAGAAATGTACTATTCCATCTCTAAACTTTCAGATTCTTTTCTCCTCACAAGAAAATATTCTTTTTTACCTTAAATTTCAGTTATTCCCGAAGTAAGAACATGTCTAATTAAAATTAAAAAAATCTACTAAAGATGATTGAAAATTAGGTAGAAATTTAAAGATCTACTTCATATAATTGAATGATTACTTCTAGAAGTTAGTAAATTTGGAAAATATGGTTATAAAATTACAATCATTAAATAAATACAGTAAAACATTTCATAACAATCAACAAGTGATGCAAAGTTAAATTACTTCCTGGATCATTATTTAATAGTAATCCAAGAGAAGTTTATTAAGAGGACATGTGTTGACCTCATCCAAGATCATGTGAGCTTTTGAGGTGCTCTTAAATTTAGCTATGGCAAAAATATCAGCTATTCTGTTTAAACTCAAAGTGTGGTGACTCTGAAGTCAGAAAACCTAGATTCAAATCTCACCATGATATTCTTAGTTGTGTGAATTCAGATAAGTTACCTATCCTCCCTGGGTCTCAGTTTCTTCATTTGTAATATAAATTTGGACTAACTGGCCTCTGGAGTTACATCTAGTGTAAAGCTATGTCCTTATCGTACACCTTCTATTGTAAATGATGCGAAATATGGCTAACATTAATATTACTTCAAAAATATGTCTTCACATTTCCCTCCCAAATTCACGGGCGATCAAAATTGAGTTCAATATATCATTGTGCTTTTAGTAACTGAAGAGGATTTTTCCAAGAGGACAGTCTAGTGGAAGAAATTAAGAGATCATTGTTGCATTTAATCTGATTCAACCAACATTTAGAAAAGATCTTCGGGACATCTGAATTATAAATGTGGAGGCAAGGATGTTTCCTTAATCTCTGACTTTAAAAAATGCTGCCTTTGAAATGAAATGTACAGTCTTAAAAGTACCATATTGTCAGAAGAGGAGGGAAAATGAAAGAACAATAAGGAAAGTGATGGCAACCAAGAATGTAGTGATGATTTACTTAACTTCCTGGACAAATGTAGGTCCTAATACATGTGTGACATATTTTTTAAAAAATCAACTATCTAATTCAAATGCACAAAGTCTTTTTTTTTTTAATTGCCATGAAACCTCTTTCATGTCAGAGTGTATTTTAATTGTTCTAGTATTATTTGCCAACATATGGAATTTTCTATCAATGGTCATTATATATTTACTTGGACTTTGCACATGATATCATCCATGAAACTGATATGTACTTTTCTTTTTATCTGCAAGGCTTCCAGGAACAAGTTTATTAATTTGAATCAAACTTATTCTAAAAAATTCTACTTCTAAAAACTAATTTTCAAAGTCATGGAGAATACATTCTAAAAAAATAGAAGTAGCTGTTGAGAGAAAGTACATGAGAAAATAAGTACATTGTAGTCCAATGGTAATCAGTATGGGCTAGTACAGATAATGACCCAAGTCTCCCAAACCCATATCTCAACTGGGTTCACATCTCTAATATCCATACCAAGGCATTGTCCAAGCCATGATTAAAGATTTTCAGTATTAAAAAACTCACTATCTTTCAAGGTAATTCATTATAATGTTGAACAAATTTCATTATTAGGGTATTTTTCATTATGTAGAGAATAAATTGATCATTCTTTGACTTCCATCCATTGCCCCTCCTTCTATTCTCTAGTGCCAAGAGTAAAAATCATGTTTCATATGACAGTCCTGAAAAACTTATTGATAGCTCTCCTAGCCCTTCCTAGTCTTTTAAGATCCTAGTTTAATATTCTAATTTAGAATCTCCATCACCTTCCTGGTTGGCCTTCTGAAGGAATCTGCTTAATTTTGACAATCTTCTTCTTATGATGTGATTCCTAGATTTGAATGACCTCACAAGGGCAGAGTAAATAGACTCTTCTTGTGGGGAACAAATCCATTATTTTAAAACTATGACTAGAGCTCAGTGAAATATAGAAATTTCAGGAAATGGTTTTTATCAGGATGGAGGCTTTGAGCTAACTATGATAGCAGAGCTCCAAAATACAAAGCCTCTGGACTGATGAATTTGTAGAAATATCAAAAGAAAAATAGTTGTGGGGAAAAGAAATTTGTCTTCTTTCTGAGAACCATGGATTTGATTATTCTTTGATCTCCCAAAACATTCTGTGATTTCCTCATTCCATGTGTTTTATTATCTTGTATTAACAATACACTGGACAGCTAGATAGTGCAGTGGATAGAAGGTTGAGCCTGTAGTCAGGAAGACCTGATTTCAAATCTGGCCTCAGACATTTATTAGCTGTGTGACTTAACCCTGACACTTAATCCTGTTTGCCTCAGTTTCTTCATCTATAAAATGTATTGGAGAAAGAAATAGCAAAACCACTCCAGTATCTTTGCCAAGAAAACCCAAATGGAGTCACAAAGAATCAGACATGACTGAAAAATGACCAAACAACATCTAAAATGCATATATTTTTGTGTTTGTGTGTGTATGTATCTGACATTGGTTCTCTTTTGTTAATTAAGAAGTTATTAGGGACTGGGGATGGTTATAATGTATACACAAGTGAAAAAGAAGATGGAATATCATAAGGGCAAAGGAGAAATTCAGACAAAATGCTCTAGAGAAATTTGATCGCAGAGATCAAGGAAAGCTTCATAGAAATGGTGGCACTTGTACTCTACCTTGGAAGAAAAGAAAGTTTTCCCTCAGCAGAGATGAGAATAGAGTGCTTTTCAGCCATATAAAGGGACTTAAATGCAAGTTTTGATAACTGTTGATGTGGGAAGAAAGAGAGCCCTTAATTCAACATATCCACCATTTAATATTCTGTGGACAATAAGTAAACTCTACCTTAAACTAATTTACAGGGCTAGAAAAGGCAAAGCTAGATAACTTTTTAGTGTTAAGCTAATTAGAGAAAGCCCCAAGGACTTAATATTGAGAGTATTTCAATAGTCCAAACTTAGTGCTGCTTCTTTTATCTTGCACTTCACATTGTTTTACTACCTCTACTGATGATAGGGGCTCTTTTTAAATCAAATGGTTTTCTTTTTCTTATGTCCTCACAGATAATGGGAGCAATGGTGGACTTTGAGTCAAAATGCCAATGTTTGGATCCTAGATCTGTCATTTCTAGCAATCTGATTTTACAATAACAGATTGTTAGGGTATGAGGTCATTTAGAGATAATTTAGTCTAATCCCCTTGTTTTATAGATGAGGAAACTAAGATCCTGGGAAGTTATGTTTTGCTGGAAGTCACACAGGTAATGATAGAACTGACATGTGGGGCCTACTTATTTTACTCCAAATCCAACACTCTTCCACAAGATCACAGTGCCTCACACAATTCACTCAAACTTCCTCTTTCTTATCACTGCATTATTATAGGATCAAGTGAGATGGTGAACATAAAGGGTTTTATGATCTTAAAATTTCAATGTCCATGCACGCCAATTATTGTTATTGCTGACAGGAGTCATATGTAGACATATACACACACACATGCATATGTATACATGCATATGTATAAATGTATACATATATATGCACACACTTATATACAGTCATATACACATACATATACACAAATATATGCCAACTACTACCCTTCAAAGACTATTCTCTTGAGAAAAAATTATGATCACTGGAATCATTGTTACAATAAGCACTACCAAAAACAAAGATTTATTCCCTGAAGTTCACTTAACTGAGTATATAACATTATGCTAGACTCTTGACTACAATATTTGGATATCAAAATAATTAGTTATTTAACTTAAGTAATTAGTAATTAGTTAAAGCACTAAACTATCTGGGTATAATTCCAAAGAAATGGATAGTTTTTGTTTTTTTAAATTCAAGAGCAATTAACCATTCAGAAAATACTTTATGCATTTTTATTATTAATTAATATGAAAACAAGATTAGGAAAATATAAGAATTCATTATATTCATTGACAATACCCACTCTTAAAGAGGAAAACATTTTGTATCAGGCTGAATATTGGGCATTTCTAAAATGATATCTTTAAAATCATTCCTGTGAAGGTGTCATTTTGCTTCATTGCTGTTATTAATCCAGTGAATGCAGATGCATTTGGGACTAATATTGGCTAGAAATCAGCAAAATCTATTGGTTTATGATACTGAAAGAAATTGGAAATAATCTACTGGGGACATTGTAAGGATTAATGTTGCATTACTCTTATTTAATATGATAATTACTTGGAAGGAGAGTAAATGTACATTAATGAGATTCATAGATTGCACTTAATAGATGGGCATAATGAATGCTAATAAGGACAAAGGAATAATGCAAAAAAATATAGGTAGTATACAAATATAGGAAAGACCATACAGAAGATTATATGGAACAAAGTCATGAATAACTGTGTGTGTTGGGGGCGGAGTTAAAATTTCCATTTTTCTTCACTCCTGTGAAGATTAGACAGAATAAGATACCACAAACAATAATTTAATATTCTATGCTGGCTGATAAAGGGAAACATTCCTGCTTATTTTGTGGAACTCTTCTCTCTCTTCTGTCACTAGTTTAACTTGAGCTTTCTTTCCAATAAGCTGGGGGACTTCCTCTATTGCTAGAGCATGACAATAAACCACATAGGTCATATATCAGTTATCCAACTCACCATCTGATAAGCCCAAAGGATCACTGTTGCCCATTGGGCTTCCTCAGATGCCTCTCAAAGAAAGAAAATAACTTCAGATGAGTATTACCCAACGAGATAGATCCTTTTGAAGACACGAAGATGAATAATAGGTTGAAGTCATGGTGATGCAACTCTCAGCATTAGATTTTAGACAAGAAAATGAGTTTCTCTTTGTTGATTGATTATTTTTAGAAAAAAAAATTCCTTAATGTATTTTTTCCCCAGCATCTTCCTGAAAATCTGAAAAGGGAAACAAAGAGTTTTCTCTGATATTAGTACATTCCATGTGCCAATAAAATTTATTAGAATTAATAGTCAGAGAAGACTTTAGTGGTTCTAAACTGTGGTGGTATTACTTTCATGGTATCTTCCCTAATAATTATATATATGTAGCAAAAAAAAACCATACTAAATTTCAAGAAAAGTATCATTTAGAAATTATTATTATTATTGATATTATCATGAATAAGTTGTATAGAATTTAAAAATCTGTATGTCAGGATAAAAATAAATTCGTTTTTCCTTTAGTGTGGTATTAAAAGGGGCTATATATTAGTATATATCTACTCAAAAAGACCCATAATCTCAATAATGTGCTTATTACCTGTAATGATATGATTACAACCAATTAAAACATGTTACCCTGAAACACTTGAATATATTCCCTTAAATACATCATTAGAAGTCCACCAAATTTACCAATAGCCTTCCTTCTTGTCTCAACAAAAGGAAGAAACTAATAAGAGTTTCAGTTCATCACTTATTTCTAACTTTTGTAACTATCCCATTTCTTTTTCTTTCTTTTTGCTCAAGCATTTTCTTGAATGCATCATTTATACTGATTCTCCCTTATAATTCATTGTTTGCAATGGATTATTGCCTGATCACAACCAATATGTATTATATTCATTTCCTTTTGGGTAGTACTCAGTTTTAAATCTCTTAGATTAGACAGTAGGGTTCCATGGATTCTAGTCACAGAACAAGACCCGGGGGGGAAAAAAAAAGGTTGGTACTAAAAACAAGGAGCTTTGTTTCACAGATACGTCTGTCCTCATTAAAAGAACTTTGCAATTTCCTGAGTCAAGCCTATAGTTAATAAATATGTGCCAAACTTTGTACTAAGGGCTAGGAATACAGAGAAAAGCAAAAATAGCCCGTGCTCTTAAAGAATTCACATACTATTAGGGAGAAATATGGAAACAACTATGCACAAACCAGATATACTAGATAATTGGTGATAAGCTCAGTGGGAAAACTATAGCATTAAGGGGGACCAGAAAAGCTTCTTGCAAAAGATATTTAGCTGAGACTTGAGGGAAGCCAAGAGGCAGAAAACAGAGTGGGAGAGAATTTCATTAATGTAGAACAGTCAGTAAAAATGCTTGGAGGCAGGTGGTGAAGCATCTTGTGTGAGGAGCAGGAATGAGGCCAACATTACTGTATCAGAGTATATGGAGGTTAGTTGGGTATAAGACAATTTGAAAGATAGGAAGGGGCTAGGTTATGAATAATGTTAAATGCCTGAAAGAGAAATGCATATATAATCCTAAGAGTGATAGAAAGCCATTAAAGTTTATTGAATAGGGAGGGTGATGTGATCAGACATGCTCTTTAGGAAGATAATTTTGACAGTTAAGTAGTGGATGGCCTAGAATGGGGAGAGACTTGAATTAGGGAGAACAACTAGAGAACTATTGCAATATTCTATATACAGGGGATAGTATAGAGAAACAAAAGAAGAAATTCCAGGGCATAACTCTGGAGGATGCACATTCTTTATCATCCTGTACATGACAAAGATCTAGCAAAAGTAAATGAGAAGAAATAGTCAGATAAGTGAGAAAAGAATATCAAGCAGAAGACAGTGATTGGCAGTGTCAAAGACTTAAGACTGGTGAGGAATGATTGAGATTAGATTTGACATAAGAAATCATTGGAAATTTTGGAAAAAGCAATTTCAGTTGTGTGATGAGATTAGAAGTCTAAAGGCAGAATGTTAGGAAAAGAACAAGAGGAACAGAAGCAGAAGCCTTGATTGTCAATAGTCTTCTTAAGGAGTTTAGCCATGAAAGGAATGAGAATGATAGTAGAGACAGATGGATCAAGAGAGGCTGTTTGGAAAATAGAGGAGATGCTGGCAGGATTGCAGGCAGTAAGGAAGAAGCCAGTTAGACTTAGTGGAGGAGAAATGAAAGAAAGTAAAATAGTGGGGACAACAGAATGGACAATCTGATAAGGAAGATGGGATTGGATAAAATGGGGCCACTTGTGCATATAGAGGGGTTTGTCCAGGCAAGCAGAAAAACCACGTCTTCATATGAGACAATGTTATATGAGGAGAACTAGAGAAGAGGAGTGTCTGCTCAAGTGACCTTGTAGGTTTTGTTTTGTTTTGTTTTTTTGTTTTTGTTTTTGTTGTTGGTTTTTTTTTTTAGTGAAATATAGACGGGGTTCTCAGCTGAGAGAATGGGGCAGAGGGATTTAAAAGAGGTTGATGACAGATGAAAAGTTTTGGGAAAGCTACCATAGCAAGTGAGATAGTGAATCTATTAGGGAGTTGTAAAGATGTTGCCCAGTTTGTAAAGAGGGCCCAGTCAAGCTTATGTAATGCAAATTTGCATCGGACTCAGAGGCAATCTTGCTTACTTCCTTACTTTTCTTCATTTATATGCCCAAGCAAAAATGGATAAAATGTTGGGACTATAAATATATGTCTTATATATGTTATAGGTACATATGTAATATGCCTATACATACATATGAGGAGGATCCATCTATTTCCATTAGTTAATCATCATGGGTTTTTCCTCTCTATCATGGCAAAAATTCTTGAAAAGGAAATATATAATTGTTGCCTCTATTTCTATTCTGTAGGCTCTCTTATTAACTTACCAGCAGTTGCCATTGATCTCTTAACTCCCAGATATAATGGCCTTCTCTCATTTCTTAACCTTTCCCCCTTTTGATCTCTGGGAAATATATTAATATATGCACATATACAGTTATTTCTTCCACACTGCAACTTTCCCCATCACAAATTCAATATATTGTGTGTTGGCATAAGAAATTAAATGGGAATTTGGGGGGAATTTTGCTAAAGCTGTGGACAACAAACAAAGGCCTGTAGATGACACAGAAAAAAATAGAAACTCAGAAATTCATTAAATATAATGTTTTGTATAATGTATCATGTAGTGAAGAATGGCTGAATAAGTTGTGGTATATGATTAAGATGGAGTACTACTGTGTTATTAGAAATGATCAGTGCGATGATCTTAGAAAAATATGGGTAGATTTGCATGAAATAATGAAGAG
>JAQQSU010011706.1:0-12104 GCA_028627135.1 Pseudochirops cupreus
GGAGAGAGCTGGAGGTTGGAAAAGGGGGGGACAAGTTTTGTTTTAAGAGGGACAGAAAAGCAATTTATTTTTCTATTTGAGTTATGTTGTTCCTCTTCCATTTTCTGGTGCTGGTCAACCAGAAATGAGGGAGGAATTATATTTGATGCTCTCTCCATCAACTTTATGAAATGTATGAACAGTGGCTCACAACTATCTATTCCCTCCACCATTTTCAGTCAGTCCCATGGAAATGCTCAGAACTCCATCATGGCTTTTGGATGGGGAACTAGTGACTTATTTGCCCCCTTTTCTCTCTCCTCCCTAATTTCACTTGTTCCCTAATTGTATCCTGATGAGAGATGCATTCACCACCCCTTTAGTAGCAGTTGGGGATTGTTTAAAAAAGTCTCTGTGGTGAGATGGAGGACAAAACAGTAAGATCCTTTAAAAAATTATTTTAAGAGCATCTAAGAAGCAGGCTGGGAAGGGGGAGGGTGAAGGGTGTTTTTAGCAATGTTATTCTTCCCCTTTTTAAAGCAAAGCAAAACAACACACACACACACACACACACACACACACACACATGCACACATACACACAAACCTGTCTTGTAGGGGAAAATATTTCAAAGGTATATTGTAGAACTGAACTTTTTGACCCAAACTAAAAGTGTTTTCTCAATCTGGTTGGCAGTAATGTATCAGGGTGTTGCATTTTCAAGATGTCATTTCTCTTGTTGTACCTTTGGTTTCTGGAGAAGCGCCATTTTGGACCAGTTAATGGAAGAAGGTCCTGGTCTCTGTGGCTCTTTTTGATCTCATTGATAAACACTACACCATGAACTCTTCTCCTAGTTCTGCTAGTCAGAGCTGCTAATTTCTTCTTCCTAATGACAGCATTCTTTCCACATTGTGCCCTTGGTTAATTTCTTATTGGGTGCCTGCATTTCCAGGTCGTAGTTCTCTCCATGTGCCAGCCCCAGAGCAGGGCAAAGAATTTTTCCATTTCCGCTGAGTCTGCCCAATTTCTGAGACTGTGAAGGAACAATCAGCCTGAAGGATATTTTCCTCTGCTGTCTCATCAGACATAGTAGGCCCGAAATCAGAAGGATTATAGATTTAAAGGGCCATTTAACCTAGCCTTCTCATTTTCTAAATGAGAAAACTAAGGCTCAAAATTGTTAAATGATTTGTCAAAGTCACAGAGTTCTCAGAGCCATCTTTTAAACCAGGGTCTTTTAACTCAAAATTAAGTAAGCTCTTCATTATATCATGAAAGAGGCAATATTATTTCTCTGAAAATTGTTTTTGGGAAAGGTTTTGGTATTTCTCTGTGATTTCTTCAGTGTAAAGGTCTCCCAGTGTGCAAACTTCCTCTATCAATGCAGATCAGCAGCTCACCTCTAAGTCATAGTCATAGAGAGTTGACCAGGGCTATAGAGAGGCTAAGTGATTTGCTTATGGCCACCTAGAGCATATGTGACAGTACTTCATATGTGACATGTACTTCAACTCATCTTCCTGACTCCAAGGTTGGTCACCATTTCTTTATGTCAATGTTTGTGAAAATCCCTGAAATTATATGTCATCCTGTCCAAAACAATTTTATGCTTAAGCCTTGAAAATAGTGATACAGTGACACTGGCAAAAAGGCATTGGACTTGGAGTCATGAAACCTACTTTAAATAATGATTCTGCCAATGAATAGCAGTGTGACCATGATCAACTGACTTTCCCTGTCTAGGTCTTAATATTTCATGTAGGGGTGTCTAGGTGGTGCAGTGAATAGAGCACTGGTCCTGGAGTCAAGAGGACCTGAGTTCAAACCCAACCTCAGACACTTAACACTTAGTGTTTCATTTTTAAATAAGTGCATTAGATCAGAAGAGCTTAAAGGTCCCTTCCAGTACCAACATTTTATAAGTGTAAGTATATCTGGATGGGGATCAGGGTGGACAGAGGGACAATAGGTAGAGGGTAAGAAAGGAAAAGATCCTGTTTTCTGTTCTGATTGTTGCTTATAAGAGTCATTGTGCCCTGGGCTGGGAGAGGGTAGCCCAAAATTTTGGTTGAAAGAGAAATATTTTCAGGGGGAAGTATTCAGAAATGTAACCACAATGCCTCAAGACAGCTGTGATTCAGTGACTTCCCAAAACACGGATTTTAGATAAATATCACATTACATCTTTTTTTTTTTGTATTTTTAACTTGATTTTTCTAAGGCAGGCCTTTCTTTTCTTTCCTTTTAAAAAATGAAAGTCTAGCTCATTTACTACCTACTGCAATTTCAAGAAGCCATGGAAGCAGCAAGAGGATCCAGGAAATGCATGTTGACTCTTCTTGTTGTCCTCAGTGATGGTTAGGGTGTATCTACACAATGCCAACATATCTGGTCCATTCTAGCAGTTGAGTCAAAAGTTCAGTCAGGCATCTGGATGTTTTGTCTATACAATGCCAAACATCTGGACTGACTTTTAAAAAAAATGAACTGAATTTGATGTTTTGGCATCATGTAGACAAGGCTTTAGTTTTTGGAAATAATTGTCATCCTCATCTGAGAGTCTGGAGATCCATATCTAGGTCCTCTTCAGATTCCAGTAGGATATGGAGAAGCTTGAGGAGGGATGAAAATATGCAGCTAAAAGTAGATTTGATAAGTTGCTCTCTAAGACTTAAGTTCGAGGCTAAATGGATGGGCGTTAGAACTCACTTGGTCCAACTCCCTCATGCCTGGCATGAGTTCTTAATAAATCCTTTTTGAATGATTGATTAAAACAGAGACCCAGAGAGTCTGGTCAAGGACCTGGAGCTCATTAGCAGTCAATCTTAACTTAGAACACTATTTTCTGTCAGTCTAGTACAGTGGTTCTCAACCTTTCTAATGCCTCAACCCTTTAATACTCGTATGTGGGCGTATCTGCATGTGGGTGGACCTGCCTGGAGACAGATAGAGGAGCAGTGTCTTGGTTCCTAAGACCATCAGAAACATGTGCTTTCTGATGGTTTTAGACAACCCCTGTAACCCCTATGAAAGGGTTGTTCGACCCCCAAAGGGGTTGCGACCCACAGCTTAAGAACTGCTGGTCTAGTACCTTCTTTAAAATGGAAAGATTCAATCAACCACTTTTTGAGGGAAGACTGTTGAGTCCAGAACACCAAATATAAGGCTTGACTATATTTTGTTTCTGCTTTCTTCATTGGATTGTGTTGTACCACCTGTGGACTTACTTAACATTCTAGTTTCACAAATACATACTGTTGAGTGTTCTCACGTTTCTTCATCAAAGAGAGTTGTATTGTTTGGCCAAAGGTCATTGCAATACATAAAGAGCAAAATCTAAGTCTAATGTATTCTTTCAAATGAATTGAAAAGATGGAATTGTCTGTGTATTTGCTTAGTTTTGTCTATTGGAAAGCAGTCTTCCAAGGAAAGAATGTTACTGATTTATTTTCTACCATAATGTGAATTTTGAGGGGTAGAGGCTATATGTTCCTCAAAATTTTCCATTAAAAGTTGCCTCGGATATTACCTCATAACTCATAAGTTGCCTCATATTGCCTAATTCTTTTGTTTTCCCTCTTAAAACCTATAAATGAGAAGTCTATGTCTTCTCTCCACACTTTGAATGTGATTCTCCCTAATTTCTGCTTCTTAAAATGTCTAGTTTCCTGATTGACTTAACTGCAACCCACTTAAAGCAAGTGATACGATGCTTAATCATGGGCTTTAGACTAAGTGAGAGAAAAGACCTTCAAATTATAGTCTTGTTGCATAGGAACCATATTCCTATAGGCCAAGGAAACCTGCCTGTTCCCTAGGGGTCATCTATGTCAGGCTAGAGAATTTGAGTCATTGAAGGCTTTCTAGAACAATCTTAGAGAGGAGCTACATGTTTTGGGGGTGGGGAGGGAGGCCTCAACTTCAGCCTTGGCCAGATCTTGAACCTTTGGCCAGGAGAGAACCTTCTGAGCTTTAAAGAGTTTGCAAGATATTGTTTTTCCTCTCTTTCTCTCTGCATCTTAGCTGCATCTGCAGATCAGCTGATGTCAGTCTTGATAGGAGCCAATGACAAATGGATACAGATTCACCATATGTAAGGGGAAATTCATGATCACCCCATGAATGGAAGAAAAGAAATTCTTGCAACCAAGAACTATGAGTTAGCTGCTTTTCACATGTGTTATCTAAGTTTGTGCCTATTTCCCCCTGAACTCTGTGGTGTATTTGTGGGAGAATGTGTCAGAGACTTTTTTGGGAGGGGTATTTTGTATCAACTGTCCTTACTATACCTCCTTAGAAAATACCTTTTTCTAAAAGTGACTTAAGGCTGACTGACTGAATGATGCTCAACTGATATCTTTGGAGAAAGCATACCAGTGGGGACTTGAGTTATTGGCATTAGAAAATAATCCTTACTCCTTAGGAGTATTCCTAGAAAAATGAGGGAGAATGTAGCCAAGATCTGAGGATTCAAGTCATCAATGGGAATGGGAGTTGAGATAGACACCTCAGAGCTAATGGATTACACTTCAAAATTCAGTCCAGATACAACTTTCTATATGAGACTTTGCATTATCCTTCTAGCTCTAAGTGCCCCCACACCATTGTTTTTATTTATTTTATATATGTATATTTTCATGTGTACATGTTGTCTCCTTGTATGGAATGTGAGCTCCTTGAAGGAAGGGACTGTTTCATTTTTGTCTCTGTATCTCCAAGACTTAGTTCAATGTCTGCCACATAATATATGATTAATAAATCCTTATTGAGTGATTTTATGACAGCAATGTGAGGTAGACAGGAGGATAGTATAGTGGTAACTTCAAGGATATTGGGGTTCCAGTCTCACTTCTGTCACTAGTTGTGAGAGTTCCTCATCAGTAAAGGTGGTGTAATAGACCCAGTGTTTTGGAAAGGTTCTTGTGCAGTTAATATATACATATATGCATGTATCTATATATCTATATATCTATATCTATATCTATATATATATACACACAGAATTCACCATTATTTGTGAAAACTCTGTAAAGCAGAATGCACTGTTTTCTCTTCCCCTTTTTTCCAGACAAAAAGAAAGGTAAGTAACCTTTTAGCAACCCTACAGCTAACGCGCAAAGGCGTCTGCAGGCTGTGTTTTATTAATTTCCATATGGCTGCCAGTCAGTAGACTGAAAATCTGTTGGACAAGATCTGAGTTGCTGTTTCTTAGAGCTTTCCTGTTGGTAAAGTGTTAAGTAACTCAGTATCTACTGAATTCCTGTAGCTTTCTCTGGAAAGTTCCTAATACACAGCTCTTCAGAGAGCAGATTATGTTGTGTTTGTCTTTTGTTTTCAAAAAGGACCATGACATCAGGGAAATGATGACGGGACTTGCAGTTGACTTTGATTTCAGTGAGGGAGGGCTGTGCAAGGTCACTAGCCTCACTTTCCGCACCAGAGTCATCTGGATCCAGTAACCAGATAGATATTCATCAGGATGATTGGAGATGACCCAGGATGCAATGGGACACCCTGGCCCTTCTAGGCTAAGGCGTTTTCAGGTATTCACTTAGAGTGAGGTTAACACCCATTCGATGAATAGGCCTCTTTTAGAAGTGAGTACAGGAATGGTCCCTTTAATTAGAAAAAAAGAAAAAACAATCAAGCTGGGAGGGGAAAACCCTCAGGGTTGCTATTCCAAAGAGAAACAGTTACCATTGACATTCCCTCTAAGCCAGGAGGGCCCAAAATACAGCCATTAAGTGGAGCTTGGACAGAGACCTATTGTGGTCTAAACTATGAGCTTCAGAGTGAATTGGGTTTAAGGTTTTGTGAAAGAAGAAGGAAAGAAAGAGAGAAAGAAAGGAAGGAAATTAGGAAGGAAGGAAAGAAGGCAAGAAAGAAAGAAAGAGAAAGAAAGGAAAGGAGGAAGGAAGGAGAAAGGAAGGAAGGAAGGAAGAAAAAAAAAGAAAGCAACAAAGAAAGGAAATTAGGAAGGAAGGAAGGAAAGAAAGAAAGAAAGAAAGAAAGGAAAGGAGGAAGGAAGAAGAAAGGAAGGAAGGAAGGAAGAAAAAAGAAAGAACAACAAAGAAAGGAAGGAAATTAGGAAGGAAGGAAGGAAGGAAAGAAAGAAAGAAAGAAAGAAAGAGAGAAAGAAAGAGAGAAAGAAAGAAATCTAGTCAGTAAATCCCAAGTTTGGAGAGGAGGAGAGGGAGAGCTAAAGGGAGAGGACAAGCTGAGTCATCCAGCTAGCTGGGTCCCTATTCAGGCAGCTCAGTCTACTCACAGGTTGTGTTTGTCCTTCATTTTCAAAGAGGACCATGGCATCAGGGAAATGGTGACATGATTTGTAGTTGACTTTGAATGAGGGAGGGCTGCACAAGGTCACCAGCCTCACTTTCTCCTCCAGAGCCATCTGGATCCAGTGACCAGATATTCATCAAGATGATTGGAGATGACCCAGGATGTAATGGGAGACCCTGGTCCTTTTAAGCTAAGGCTCTATCAAGTACTCACTTAGAGTGAAGTAACTCAAAGTGAATTGACATTCATTCTAAGCCAGGAGGGCACAAAATACAGCCATTAAGTGGAGCTTGGGCAAGAACCTCTTGTGGTCTTGTGGTCCAATCTATGAGCTTCAGAGTGAACTGGGTTTAAGGTTTTGTGAAAGAAGGAAGGAAGGAAGGAAGGAAGGAAGGAAGGAAGGAAGGAAGGAAGGAAGGGAGGGAGAAAGAAAGAGAGAAGAAAGGAAGGAAGAAATCCAGCCAGTAAACTCCAAGTTAAGTGTGCAGTTTCTGGCCATTAAAATTTGCCTTCCTTTGGAGAGGAGGAGAGGGAGAGGGAGGTACTGTGAGGCTCCACCTTCTGCAGTTTTCTGACCAATGGATAGTCTGTAGTGTTTACTTTATGGGGGCATAAAGGGCTCTAAATTCTTTGGTTACAAAAGCAAAAAAAAAATGTCTGTTCAGTGAGTCAGTTAATTTATTTCGAGCTGTGTAAGCAATAGCAGCTGGGAGTTTAGTCCTCTCTTATCGTCCTTAACATTTGAAAATCACATTTCTTGACATAGTGTGGCATGCTAGAGAGAGCCCTAATCAGAAGATGTAGATTCAGTCTCCCAGAGCTGTAATTGACTGGTTGTGTGACCTTTGGTAAGTCATTTCTCCGTAAGTCTCAATTTCCTCACATATAGAATGGGGACCTTAATTCTCAGTACTAACAACCATCATGGGGTTACCTAAATTGTCACTTGCTCCATAAACGGGAGTGAATATTACTGTTGTTATTAGACATAGTTCCTGCTCTGTGCGAGCTTATTATCTGAGGAGATAAGACCTACAAATAGGAACATTTGAATAAAAATACAAGAGAGTAAACAAGCATTTTAAGTGCTTACTATATGTCAGCTGTGCTAAGTGAGCTCTTAATGTATATTCATCAATGGACTGGCACAGAAATCTCAGGAGACAACATATAATTAGCAATTAATTAATAACAGTAATTCACAATGATTAATAATAACAATAAAACTCATCAAACCAGAGAAATAATTAATAAGTTTAGCCATTCCCCTGGATTTCTGAGGAAATACAGGGATATTATCTTTCTTTCTTCCTGACCTTAGGTGAACACAAAGTTATCTTGAAGCTATGAATAAAGAGAGGAAGTATGTTGTAGGGGCAGAAGACCTGGGTTGGAACCCTGCCTCTTCTTCTCTGAGTGACCCTGAGTGAGATGCTTAACCTCCCTGAGCCTCAGTTTCTTTCTTTTTAAAAAGAGAGGATTAGATTAGGTAATCTCTAAGGTACCCCTTCCAGCTCTAAAATCCTAGGATCCTGTTTCTGGGGTGTGTCCTGACTAGAATGTGGAGGTTGGGGGGCATCTTACAAAAGACAGAGGATGGTGTTAGGGGGTCTGGTGGAAAAATAAGACTCCCAAGGAAACAGGAAATGATGTGTTATGGGATTCCATTTCTCTTGCGTGAAGCACATTTTCTCCAACCTATCATTTCTGAAATCAATGATTCACGATCATTTAACGTGAATGAATCCCAGACTTGGGCTGGGCCTGTGTAATTTGGAATTGAAAATGACTGACGGGTTGACAGAAAAATTCTGCCAATAAATTATATACATCCTGTGAGAACAGCCCTGTACCTTAAAATATCCTCAGCTATTCTAGAGAAACTGGTATTGGCTAGGAAAATGAGGGAGGCAGCCCTAAACAAAATTACATCTATATTCTGCAAGTGGCAGTTAAAATTAATTTACTTTTAGAGCAAAGTCTAATATACCAACGAAATATCTAGCCAATTTAGTTAGTTCCATGATTGAATCAGACTGGATTATTGAAGCTGTGTAGAGAAATCAGCTAGATGATAGACTGAGTTGGCTGGTTTTGGGGATTAAAACGTCCCCCACTCGAACTCTGGGGACCCTATTCTATAAATGTCCTCCAACTCAGACTCTGGGGACCCTATTCTATAAATGCTCCCCAACTCGGACTCTGGGGACCCTATTCTATTGCTTTCCTCTTCCAGGTGCTTTCCTCCTCTCAGGCTTCAGTCGTCACCAGCTTCAAGACCCGCTTGAAGAACTACCCCCCCACAGAACATCCAGGATTTGGGCAAACGGTAAAGATGTTTATTGCAGCATATACAGGAACAGAGAGAGCTACACGCACCGCGGTTCCCCTTTTTATACCCTGGGTTTTGATTCCCGCCTCAGAGTGCCGTCATCGCCCGGTGAGCCACTCACCTACAGCCCCGAAGATAAGGAGACATCTCGCGTGATCATGCCTTCTTCACTGAGACATGCGCGGGCCTCTACCCCATCCCCAGGCTGTCGTGGTGCACCCCCAGTGGCTGATGACGTCAAACACCCTTACAGGGGGTGGGAGCTCTTATAGATGCAGACTTTGTAAGTTGAATCTGTCCAATCTTCCCGGCTGGTAAATCTCTAAAGCTGGTAACAGAAAGTGTGGCAGGTTAGCAACAAAAAGACTGGAGCTCTAGTTTTAAAATTAGGGCATCTCAGAAGAGGATAGGCCCTCAGAATTTATCCAGGGTAACCTTCTTAATTTAAAAGATTAAAACAATAAAGAATTAGTGGCAGAGACAGGATGAAGTCAGCTCTTTGGTGTGAGTGACCTTGGATTTAGCCTTGCCATGACTCATTTCTCCATCTACAAAAAAGGAACAATGACACCTGTGCTACCTACACTCCTCTCTTTATCTCACAGTCGGAAATCAGTCATTGTTGACAGTCCTGTTGTTGTCAGTCATTTAGTTGTGAACCCATATGGAGTTTTGTTGGCAAAGATGCTGGAATAGTTTACTATTTCCTTCTCTAGTGGATTAAGGTAAACAGGGTTAAGTGACTTGCCTAAGGTCACACAACTAGTATATGAGGCCAGATTTGAACTCATGAAGATGAGTCTTCCTGCTTCCAAGCCCAGTCCTCTATCCACTGTGCCACTTCCTTGCCCCATTGTGTTGGTTAAATTAGTTTAAATCTTTCTCTGTTGTCTAGAGTTCTTATTCGTGGATCCCAAAGCTCTTAGCCTGGACATTGGTCCTCACTAACCAGGCCTATGTAGTTATCCATTCCACATCATAGGGGACTCCACTCCCCTTGCCTGTAATTTAGAAAATCTATGTAGCATTTGTTGGCCCTCCCTTCATACCAGAGAAAGTCTGAATTATTATGGTATTAAAAGATAAAATATGGTGATATGATACAATACTATATATATATATGTATATATATATGTATATTTAATGCATTTCTGAATTTCTAAACTTTCTCCTGTGTTGTCTGCTGGCCTTCATGTGTCATCTGTGGCTTCTGCAAGACTCCCTCCAAATTCCCATTTAGTTTGTGCCAACCCATGACATTTCAAAACTGAGATGGGAAAAGTCACAATGTGGATGGGGTAACTGTAGATGTAAGTAAGAGGTGGAGGAGATTTGGGATGAACTTGTTCTAATTCTAAAATGTCCCCTTGGAAGTTGCTTTGTGATCAAGGAGGAAGACTGACTTCTCTCTGACACCTGGGATAAGGGCAGGTGAGGAGTTCACTTCAACTTCCTTCAGGGGAAATAAATTAAAGAATAGACTCAGGTGCCAAAGGAAATCTAGATGCTAAAAGTCTATGTCCAAATGGGGACCCAGATGAGGAGGTGACTACACAGCTCTCCCTACTTCTGTGACCCAGCATTGCCAGCTCAGGGCTGTGAAACCTAAATAATTGATTTAACCTGATCCCCTTTCACTACCTTGTGGGAAAACTCCTGTAAGCTCATTGTAAACATAATTATGCCATGTGGGGCTTTCATTAATCTAGTAAAAACCACAGCCTGACACACACTGGGCACGATTTACATCCCCCCCCCCCTCCTTTTCAGCACCAACTTATCCTTACACTTGCTATGGGAGGTGACTAATTTTTACAGTAAGAGGCTTTTTTTGGGCGGGGGGAGAGAAAACCCTGCTCCTTTGCCATCTAAAAAGTAACAGGCTCTCCTCTGCAGACAAGCAGGGGATCAAGTGAGCTTCTGACCAATGCACAAAGGTATGCTGCCATTCTTATTCTCACTCCCAAGGCAAGGAGAATTACTGCCAAGGGCACTATGTCCAGTATTACCATGGCTGCTGCTTTTCCTGCCAGTAATGCTACTACAAGTACAAATACTACTATAACCACTACTATTATGAGGCAAAGTTAGGCTAGGCACAAGGAAAAACTTCTTCTTCTTCTTCTTTTTTTTTTTTTTGAAAAAACTTCTTAATAAATAGAGTTGTTCAAAAGTGAAGTGGGCTGTCTCTAGAGATTAGTGAATTCCCCCTTCCCTGAGGTCTCCAGTCACTACTTGCTGGGTATGGTGTAGATGGAATTCCTGATCATGTGTGGGTAGGATCAGAAGGTTGCTGGGGTCCATTGCAACTCTGAAGTTCTGTGATTTTATACTTAAACTATTGCCACGACTGCTACAGCCAATGGCAGTAATTACTATAACTAATGTCTTCTACTGCTGTTATCTACTGCTACCACTAGGACTGTCTTCCTCCTATTCCTTCTACCACTACTCCCTTCTCTCCCTCCTCCCCCCTTCCTTTCTCCTCTTCCTCTACCCCTCCCTCTTCTTTCCCCCCTCTACTTCCACCATTGCTACTCCTCCCACCATATGGCTACCACCAGTGGATAGAGTGAACAGAGTGCTGGGCCTAGGGTCAGGAAGACCTAGGTTCAAATTCAGCCTCAGACACTTCCTAGCTGCATGACCCTGGGCAAGTTATCTAACCTTGTTTAGTTTCCTCATCTGTGAAATGAGCTGGAGGAGGAAATGGCAAACCATTCCATTATCTTCGCCAAGAAAACCCTGAAAAGGGGACACGAAGAGTTGGATACAACTGAAAACAACTGACCAACAATAACAACACCACTACTACAATGACGAAAATCATTCCTATGGCCATTACTGCTGTGACTCATACTACCACGGTGGCTGCCACATCAACAAAGCTTACCCACCACTATTACTCCTGCTGCTGCTACTACACCTCCTCCACCACCTCATGCCCCACTCCTCCTTCCATTGTTAACTCTACTATTATTACCACCACTATGGCTATGGCCAGTGGCTACCTCTCTTACTACCACTCGTCACTACCACCATAGAGTTGATGCAACAGTATGTCTTGGAGAGACATTGTGGACAGACAGTATTCTAGGCTCAGAATGGAACAGGAATATGGGAATGATCTGGATCACCTTTGGTAAACAGTAGTGTTTTTAATAACTTTAAATTTCTCCCTGAAATAAAGGCCCATCTGTTTACTATCCAGTGATTAATCAACAAATACATGAATATTAAACACTTACTATGTAAGGCAGCGCGCTGAACACTGGGGACGTAGAGGAGAAGCAGAAACAACCTTTGCCCCCAAAGGCGCTTATATTCCAGATGGCGATACAGAGTCATGTGGTCTGTACAAGCAGCCTACAACAATAGTAACAACAAAAAATTGTGCAGAAGTGACAGATGAAACTGTCAGAGAGACGTATTCCTGAAAAGAGGAGATGGGCCAACTGGTCTCCTTTCAAGAGCAAGAGATAACTTGGGTACTGTCTCAGTGTTC